>JAWRVF010000126.1:544877-625191 GCA_036785485.1 Physcomitrellopsis africana | reverse complement strand
ACCAGCTACAAGGACTTCTTTAATGTTATCATCAAGCTCTTCAAAGGATAAGGCTCTAGATGAAGGTACTCTAGAAGAATTGGTGAAGGGATTGAAGGAATTGAAAGTGGAGATGAGTGCTTTGAAAAGGAATATGAAGCCAAGTATTTCTCAAACTTCTGGAGGACAAAGGGAATATGTTATGAGATGCATTTGGTGTGATGATTCCAATCACAAACGTAGTGATTGTAAATCATTTGCTGATGCCATGAAGAAAGGCATCATTACCTTCAAAGAAGGAAGGATTAGAGATGCATCTACAAATTTTCCTTTGGTCACTAACTTTACTAAAGGAGGAATGAAAAAATTAATAGAAGATCGAATGATGAAGCCTAAGCCAAGAGATTCAAGTAATGCAGATTCTTATCAAATTGTGGCTTGGCAAAATAATGTTAAAGTTCCATATCTTAAGAATCATGAGACTATGATTAGAGGAGCTCAGGCCATTAGAGAGAAGACAAGATGGGATGATCTAGTTGATGCAGTTAGCATCAAAGCTTCCTTAAACAAGGAAAGGAGGAATGAAGACTTTCAAGATGTCTATGTGGAAGTAAAAAGAGGAAAGAATATAGAAGATGAAGATGAAGAATCAATAAGTAAGAAGCAAATAAAAAAGAGTGATGGTACATGGGAAAGGACAAAAGAAGGATCAATAATAAATCAACAACCACAAAATATTCTTTCATATTTACAATCAAAAGAGGCATCAATTTCAAAGCAAAGAATAGAAGAAAACATAGAAAGGGGTACGGAAAAGAAGAAGAAGGACATTGAGAAAGTGGAGACAGTGATGACAAGTGCCATTGACACTTGTTTGACTAAAGAGGAGGAAAAAAAGATTGGTCAAGTATTTTTTATTGAATGTAAATCAAGCTTAGAAGGAGTTATGGTTGTGGAGGATGATAAGGTGAGTCATGAGGTTGAAGAAGAAGATGTGAATAATGATATACTTGCTGATTTGGAAGAAGAAGTTTTAAACATGTTTTCTCTTCAACTTCAAAGGAAGAAGGAGGATACCACCGACAACATGGAAGAAAAAGAAGCAAAGGCATATGCTTATACCACTTTTAATGATGGTTACCAAAAAGAGCAAAAAATTGGCTTTAATGAGGCCCAAGAAGAGAAAATTGAACAAATAGAAGAATTTTTTAATGGAGAAATGGAAAATGAGGTTTTACAAATGTTTGTTGGAATGAATATGAGTAATACAAGGGTTATTATGGATACAACATGTATCCAAAATCAAGGTGAATTTGAATATGGAAGAGCGCAAGGCTTAATAAAAAAAGCCCAGACCATCCAAATTCAAGAATGCATAGTTGAAGAAATCACAAATGAAA
Source organism: Physcomitrellopsis africana (assembly GCA_036785485.1). NCBI lineage: Eukaryota > Viridiplantae > Streptophyta > Bryopsida > Funariales > Funariaceae > Physcomitrellopsis > Physcomitrellopsis africana. Next base: position 623,812 of record JAWRVF010000126.1, on the reverse strand, counting down.
AGATGGTTCACAAAGACACAAAGATACTTATTTATGCTGACAACTATAACTTTGAATGTGATAAAGAAAGGAAGGAGGATTGTTATCATTTATTTTGGAAAAAAATGAAGCTTGGAGAACTTCAAGATATGATTTTAGCTTTGATTATTCATGGCTTTCAGAGAAAAATCATATCTAGGAGATTTTTTGATAGGGAAAAATGGTCCATTGAAATAAGCTAAATCAATACTAAGAGTTTCAAATAATGTAGAAGATGGAGAAGAAATGACAACAATAAAACAAACGGAGATGGTTAAGTTGGCACATGCCGGAGGATGTGCAGGTTTGGAGGGGGTGGATGTCGTGTTGTAAATCAAAACATAGTGTGAAAAACATAAAAGAATGCATTAAAATAAAAAGATTAAGATTAGAAGAAAGATTGATAGAAAATTAGTAGTAAGAAGATACAATGGAAATTTACCTTGAAAAGTGAAATTTCTTCAAGTTAGTAAAAAAGAAAGGTTGAGGAAGTGGAAAAGACATGGGCTAAGAGGTCTTTTTGACCAAGAGGATAAAGAAGACCAGGAGGGAGATGACAAGGAAGGGTCGTGAAGAAGAAGGAGGAGAGTTTTTTTAGAGAGATAGGGTTTCTTTTTGATAGGCAGTGGACGTTTTTGTGTGTAGAAGAAGCTTAGAGAGGATTTTAGGTGCGAGTTTTTGTGGGTTTGTAGTAGACAAGATAAAGAACTCATAGAGACAATTTTCATGTCTTTTGATTAAGTATCAAGGGAGATATGAGTCGTGAAAGTTGCAAGTGTTTAAGACTAGGGCAGAGAGGGGTACTAAATTTCGGGCCTTGGTTCTTGGAAACCACTTAGACTTTAGTGGCGAAATTTGTTGGATTTTTGTTCCTTATAGAGTTAACTACTTTGTATCAAAATCTCAAGTCAATATGACCTCTGAGCAAAGAGTTATGGGTGAAATTGTAACCGGTTTGAATGAAAAGAGAAATAGAGTGAAGGCAAGGTTGAGGGTTTGTATGGGCAGTGCATGTGTGTGGGTTTTTTTGGGTATAAAGAGATTTAGGTGACGAATTTGAGTGTGAAATTTGATAGACATGATCTATGTAAGTTAAGGAAGAGATGAGTGTAAGTTTGATACCCATTAGTCTTATAAATAAAATGTTATGCTCTTTCAAAGTGACAGGGGTCTATCTCCAAATCAATGAAGTTTGAGGGAGCATATCTTTGTGATCAGAGTAGTATTTTGAGTAAAATTTGTTGGGATTTGTAGATATATGAGTCTATTAAGTTGTGTAAAGAATTTATTGCTATTGGAGTTATATTCGAGGAGTTATGAGGAAAATTGTGGTCGGATCCAGAATTGTTAGAAGGCAAAATTAAAGAAGAAGGATGGAACCTATAACTCAAGTTTGGAGAAGGCTCTTGGAGCCATATTTGGAGGGTGTTTACAACATGATACAAGCTATAAGCCTACCAAATTTCAGCACTTAGGTCTTCTTTAATGAAGAGCAATGAAGGTGTGAAGCAAAGGGGGTCCAGAATCAAAGGCAGCATGGAGGAATTACTTTGACAACATAGTTCTCTCTAACCACATGAGCTATAATCAAAAGGTTTATGGGGTTTGCTTCTTTACTTCCTTAAGTACCTTTTGTCTAAATTTTTCTTCAATTGATATGATATCCTAGGATTTATGAGCAAAATTGAGGGCAGGTTTCTAAAGGCAGAATATGTTAGGATTAATAAAGTATGTTTTTATGTAAATTCTTCAATTTATGAACTTTTTGAATCTCATCTTGCATTTAAGAAACTAGAGGCACTAAAGTCCCAGTGTTTCTTACAAAGACTTCTCACCACGACAATAACGGATCTTGAAAACAATTCATGACTCCTATATTCGTGATAGTGGAGTCGTTTATTTAAGATGGCGTATTATACCATGTAAATCTATCACGAGCAAAGCGACTAAGCTTTTCCTTAATGATATCTACGCTATCATGGATTACCTAAAGATATTATATCGGATAGGGAAATTCAGTTTGTATCGAGATTTTGGAGAACACTTTTCAAGATTCTAAAGGTGGATATAAAGCTATCTTCAACTTTCCATCCTCAAACTGATGGACAAACGGAGCACGTAAATCAAGTCTTGGAACAATATTTGAGATGTACCATCAACTACCAACAAGATGATTGGACAACTCTTTTACCATTGGCAGAGTTTCCTTATAATAATACGGTACATTCTTCTACACAACAAACACCTTTCTTTGCCAATTATGGTTACCATCCACGACTTGATACTTTTGGCTATTCGAAAGTTGACAATCCTATGGCGGAAGACTTGGTAAATCATTTGTCAGAACTACATACAACAATGAAGGCACAATTAAAAGAAGCTCAAGAACGACAAAAGATATACGCTGATGCGTATCGGAAGGAACAACCACAACTCAACGTAGGTGACAAGGTATGGCTACTTCGTCGCAATATCAAGACTACGAGACCTTGTGACAAGTTGGACTATCGTAAGCTTGGACCTTTTCGTATTTCTGAACAAATTAATCCAGTTGCATATCGATTACAGCTACCAGAGTCTATGAAGATCCACCCTGTATTCCACGTGTCTCTTCTTGAACCATATAAGACAATGAACATACCAAGAAGAAGACAAGTGCCACCTCCTCCTATAGAAGTGAACAATAATGACGAATTTAAAATGGAAGAAGTCTTAGATTCAAGGCGGCGCCGAAATAGGTTGGAATATCTTGTTCACTGGCACGGATACGATATTAGTGAGCGCACATGGGAACCAGCAAAAAATCTGGCGAATGCAGCGAGGAAGGTGGAGACCTTTCATCAATAACATCCATCGAAGCCAAGATGAAGACTTTCCTTATAAAAGAAACAAGATGTAGGCATGATAACATTCAACTTTCTATCCTTGTTTGTAGCTTCTTTGTATTTTGTGACGCTAAGGAGATGGAGAATCATGAGCCAGCGGATTTGATTCAAGAGCCTTCATTTGCTGACCTATCGGACGAAGTTATTGCTTGTCGCGACCCTCAAGGCTGACGCCGGCGAGATAGTCTTCAGGCGACATCTTCATGAATAGATGGCGAAATACAACATGTTTTGGTATCGCGACCCAACCGGGCCGCCGGAAGCGGTTCTATGATTTATTTCAGGAGATCGGCGGAATTCTGACGGTGTTAGGATATGACATTTGAGCCTTAAGGTGTATGATAATCGAATCTTGAGGGTGGTCTTCATACAGAATGGGACACTATCGATGGCTGAGAGGACCCATCAATTACCTTCGAAGAGAACAAAGATCAGAATATGTGACAAATACTATTTGTTGCATCTTAGACTTTTTACACATGTAATCACCGCTCCTCGTGGAACTCGTCCTTTAAAGGGGGGATAATGTCACGGACATATACATAGTTACCTATATGATCAGATAGAACTAGATAAAAGAAGATAAAAGCGGGATAATTCCATAATATCTTTAGAGAAACTTTCTAGAAACTTCATAGACGCTGCTTTGACTTTATAAGTGTCCATAGTAAACTTTTGGATTAGAAACTTGGTCAATAAGTTAGCCACATGTCGCACATGTTGGTAGCTTGAAGACCAAGCTAAATACGTGGCAAACATATAGGAAACTTGCCTTGCAAGTTTGACACGTGTCTTGCAACTTGGACACGTGTCTTGTAAATTGGACACATGTTGGAGGTCCTATAGAACGTCGCCACTTAGCTCTTAGGTAGATAGTATAAATAGAGACAAGAGTGAAGCCTTCTTCACTCTTGTCAACTCCTTTCTTGTTTCTAGTTTGATTTCAAGAGTCTCTAGTGTCTTGTCTTTTGGCAATAGCCATTCCAGTTTCTTTTAATATATACACTACCTTGTTTCTATTTTGTTATATTTCTTTGAGAGTGTTTTTCACTTACTTATTTGCTTCCGTTGAGTTCTTGTCCTTGACAATCATATAAGATAGTAGATATACAATGGTATAGATATGATATTAATAAATGCATATAGGAGCCATTCAAAAATCTAACAAATGTATTAGCAAAAGTTAATGTGTTTCGTTGATGACATCCATCAAAATTAAGATAAAGAATCAAAAAAATCTTTCAAAGATTAGAATATGTTGCAAGCACAATTTGGAGTATCTTAGACTTCCTCAATATATAATCACTGCTCTTCATAGAATTTGTTCCTAAAAGGAGGAATAATATCATAGATATAAGATTTGTTCTAATAATTTTTTAGTTAATATGGATAGATAGAAATAAATAAAAGTAGATTAATTTCATAATAACTTATAAAGAAGCTTCTTAGAATCTTCATAGATGCAGATTCATCTTTATATATATCTATGAATGATTGGTAGGTTAGAAATTTGGCCAACAAGTTAGTCACATGTCATACATAGTTGATAACTTATGGAATAAGCTAAATACATGGCGTACAAATAAGAAACTTGTCTTGTAAGTTTGGTATGTGTGTTTCAAATTGAGCACATATTGGAGGTCATGTAAAATATTGTCACGTAGCTCTTAAGTAGATAGTATACATAGAGGCAAGAATAAAGCCTTGTTCATTCTTATCAATGTCTTTTTTTATTTTTAATCTTATTTAAAGAATCTTTAGTCTTCTTGGCTTTGACAATAGCTATTCTAGTTATAATATTATTCTATTTTTGGGAGATTTTTTTTATTTTTTTGAGTGACACAAGAAATAGTTAATATTTTATTCCCTAATGATTTATTCCCTTAATAAGTTGATTTTATTTTGATAATAGCTTCTATATATCTTGAGTCACCTTTGTTAGACATTGGTAACCGTTGAGATCTTGTTTATTTCTTTTATTTGGTGTTTAGCACACATATTATGTGAATCTTATTAAGAAAAAGATTGGAAAGAAATTTTTAGTATAAAAAGGAGTAGTTAGGCCATCCATGTGAATAGATGGAGATGGATGATAGAAGTCTCTATTCCTTTTGGCCAAAAATCATGCCCGAGGGCTTATTAGGGATTAGAACTTGTTTTTTGAAAGGAATTGAATAGTAAAGGCTAGGATCAGTAAGTTTGGATTTTTGGCTATGGTTTTGGTACAAAAATTGTGTGATTTGGACTTTTTATGAAGGAGATATAAGCACTCAAAGTTAAGGTGATGAAATTATACATATTATCATTCTTTTAAGCATAACATGTATATACAGAAAACAATAGAAGATTGGCAACTTAGATTGGAAAGAACACTTTTTTGACTATATTTTTTTATATATGACTTGATGAAATCCAAGTTGAGATAAATGAGATATTAGGAGTTGAAATCAATGCTTATAATTAAAGGACAACAAGTGACTCTATTTAACTAGTGGTTATGTTTTGAGCTATATGTTAGATAATTTCATAGGTTTTTGGCTCAAAATTTTTTTCAAAAAAATATTTATATTATAAGACTATGTGCAAAATTTTTATATCATTAGGATTTTGGATTTGTGAGATATGAAGAAAATAGTACTCAAGTATCTCTAAACTAGGGTTTTAAATATATGCTAGGATTTTTAAGATATTGGATGATTGAAAACAAATCTTTAATTGATTTATTTTTATAATAAAGCTTAAAAATATTATCTATATTTTGAAGAAAATTTCATAGAAATTAAATGGTTGGATCAAGATTTATTGAATTTTAAAAATTAAGAAGAAATAAATTCTTGTGGTGTCGTGTAATGACTCAGCCATTAGGTGAAAGAGAAAAGAAATAACTATAATATATAGGAGCTCAAATAAAAATATTTGAGAAAATTATCTAAAAATTATAGAGAATAGAGAAGAAAGTCAAAAAAAGTTAAAAGGCTAATGTTGCATTTTTATAAAAAAGACTTCTACTTACTTTGTATGGCCATAAATAAGGCAAATTAAAGTATATTAAAAAAATAAATAATATAGGCATCTTTAGAAAAGATTAAGGTGAGATTTAAAAAAAATTTACCTTAAAAATATTAGAGTTGATACCCCGAAAGGATTGGTTATGTGTCTGAGTTGAAATCAGACCCTGAGGTACGGAACTGCATGCCTATGGCGGGTTGAGGGATCTTTTTGAGATTGAAGAATTGGATAGAAGAGAAAATTTGAAGATTCTTGTTTAAGCATTGATTTAGAGTGATTTGAGTTTGTAACAACTTTGCAAAGTCAAAGTTGATTTGGGTGACTCTGATTTTTATAAAATATATTAGAATTTATATTTTTGAATATTTTGTAAGATTGATTATAGATCTACAAGTGAAATTTTAAAGGTTGGTGCATACAATTGTGTTAGTAGGGTGCTATAAATTTGAAATTGATCTAACAATTCAATCAAAGCTTATTAAAGTTTATGTGGGTTGGGATCTCAAAAATTGGGAATTAAGGGTCATTTAGGTTTTCTACAATGTCTAGCAATCTACCTATTGAATTGGAGTGAAATTTATATATGTGAGTAGAAGATTTAATTTTCTACATGCATGTGAAATTTGGAAGCAATTGAATGCTATAAAAAAGAGATATTGGCATTGGACAATCAATATTAAGGTTGGAGAAGGAGGCCGGCGGACACTTGATTGAACTTTAGGATTGATTTTCTTGTTGGTAAGTTAAATCTTCTTCAAATTTCATATACTTGCTGCCAATTTAGTTTTTAAGAGGTATATAAATTTTTAAGTAAGATCAATGGTTTAGTCAATAGATATTGAGATTTCTAACTACTCTAGAATTGAAAGAAGTTGGTTAGGTTTTGGTTAGGATTTTGTTTAGGATTTGGTTAGAGTTTGATTAGGATTTCAATGAGATTTGACTTAGGGTTTGATTAGTGTGACGATAAAATTCACTCCTCAATCGAAAGCATAAGGTGGCCTCAATTAAGAATTGCTTATAAATTGTGGTGTAAAGTATAAGGAGCAATAAATATCAATGAAGGAGAAGAAAAATTCAAAACAAGTAAAATATGTGCAATTAAGTAATTGCATACTACAAAACTAATCATAGTCTATTCACTAGATTTTTATCTAATAAAAAATAAAAGTAAAAATAAAAATTATATTTTTAAATAAGTAATTTTTTTTTATCTTTTTAATGATATAAAAAACATATAAATCTAAGTTACTATGAGTAAGTTATGATAATTCAAAGATAGAAGGTAAATAATCAAAAAATTAAGTGGAAATTTTTACCTCAAGGATAACTTGTTAAATGATCATCATTTTGAACCTCACCGAGGCTCACAAGTAGTATGTATGGATGTCTTAGAGAGGCCACGAGGCCTTAATCTTATCCTCCTACCTACATTCAAGGTGCCACAATCCATGTGGGACTTGTGCACCTCCTTTCTTATAAGGAATATACTAGCTGTTGGTCCTCTTATTTAATATTAGAAGAACTAATAATTTTATATTTTTGACTTTACCATGGTGTTTGAAAATATCCTATTAGCCTACAAATCTTGTATGACCTTCAAATCTTATTCCATTTCTTCATAATGGTTCCCAAGGTGGTAAAACTCATTTTTACCAAAGTCTTCAAAATTGCTCTAAAAATTCTAAATAAATTCTAAATAAATTCTAAATAAATTCTAAATAAATTCTAAAAATCTCTATAATATTTTTAAGATGATAATATCAATTTAAAGCTATTTTATTCTATTTTGGAAATTTTTTATAATAGTAAAATCAATTTAAATCAACTCAAAATTCTATTTTCTATAAAAATAATTAAAAAGACATGAGATTTCTTTCTCATGCTTCTTCTATCTACCAAGTAATATTTATAGGTTTTTAATGAGTAATACATATAGATAGAAGGCTAATGTAGACATTGATTTCAATAACTAACTCTTAATACTTAATAATAAGTAAAAATATTAAACCAACTAAGATAATTGCCTCCAAGATTTATTAAGATTCTATTCTTATAACTTTTCTTTTAATAAGATTTTTATATTCATAAATATTTTTAAATTATCATAAATACTTAAATAATCAAAAAGACTCTCTAATCATAGTATTTATATAATTTAATGACTTAAGACTATATTTTTAACCAATCCACCAATTAAGATCCATCGGTGGGACTCATAATGAAGATTTGTTTAGGGTTTGATTTAGAATTTGATTAGGGTTTATTTAGGATTTATTTAGAATTTGACTAAGATTATTAGAATTTGATTAGGATTTATTTAAAATTTGATTAGGATTGAGAAGGATTTAATTAGGATTTATTTAATATTTGATTGAGATTAAGTTAGGATTTGATTAAGATTGATTAAGATTATTTAGGATTTAATTAGAATTTAATTAAGATTTGATTAGGATTGATTAGGATTTAATTAGGATTTGATCAAGGTTGTTTAGAATTTGTTTAGAATTTGATTAGAATTTAGTTAGGGTTTGACCAAGGTTGACTAGGATTATTTAAGATTTGATCAAGATTGACTAGAATTTAGTTAAAATTTAGTTAGGATTTGACCGGAGTGTTTAGGATTTGGTTAGGATTTAATTAGGACTTGATTAAGGTTTATTTAGAGATTGATTAGAGAATTTAGGATTAATTATTATTATTTCTATTTATCTTCTATAATAAGGTATTTGGAGCATTTTTAAGCAAGACTTCACAACATATGACATATTTGGTGAACTCAACATGAAAAGCTTGAAGTGGAAGGTAATTGGATTTTTTTGATTTATTTGAAATATAGAGAAGGAAGGCAAGAAAATAGAAAAAAGAACTATGGATGGTATTTCAAGTGGAGCTATAAGCGGAAATATTAGTGGAAGACAAGACATATCTTTTGATCCTAACTCTGCAAGCATGTTTGAAGTATTTGCTTTATTTATGTAATAACAATAAGCTAAAGATCACAAAGAAGGTATGATAAACAAAGCATTATAGGCAATTGTGGACAAATTTAATCAATTTGGAGGGAAGGATATCACAAGATATTTAAAGTATTATGTGAGAGAAATGGAATTGAAGCATGTTTCCAAGAAGAAGATGGTTCAATTATTTGAATTGGTCACTACATCAGAGATAAGAAATCATGTAAAGTCTATTATAGGACATGCTAGAGGTTTATAGCAGAATTTTTTTTCAAACATTGAGGAATGAATATTTTTTAGAAGACAATGATTAGATTACAAAGAAGTCATTTTTTCAATGGATTGAAAGGCCTCAAAAGGATCTTGAAGCAATATAATTATTAAGAGAATTTGAAAGACAATATTCTCATTTATCAAAGAAAGAGAGGCAATTTTTGCATCTAAGTAAAGTAGAACTTTTTCTTCAAGTAACTGATAGAGAGTTGCAAGAAAAATTGGAAGTATTACTTGAAGATAAAGAAGAAGAAGAAGGATTGACATCAAATTAAAAAGAAGTGGAAGAGGCAATAGGATTGCTTACAAAAAGAAAAAGGAAAAATGATAGGGTGGATATTCAAAGACCATTGCAAGCATCTAAGATAAAATTGCCTACCAACCATCCTATATCTATGATTCAATCTTCAATATCTACATCAAAGAAAGAAGAAATGAATATGGATGAGATCATATGTAGAATGAGAGATTTACAAATAAAATTTGTAAAACTTAAAGAGAAGGGTCAATTATCAAAGGTATCAACAAGACAAAATTCAGGACCAATAGAAGGTATAGTGCATAGGTGCATGTGGTGTGATAGCATGGAACATTCAAGAACGGAGTGTGAAGATTTTACAGAGGCACTACGCAAAAGAGTTGTTTTTTTTTAAGATGGTATGATACACTTGAAAGAAAGTGGAAAAAAATTGGAAACAAATTTTGGTAAAGGAAGAATGAAAGTATTTGTGAGAGATGCTTTTAAAGTGCATACAATCTCAAATAAGAAAGCATCAACATATTGGGCGGAAGCAAATCAAAATAAATATTTAAGTATAAATCTTGAACTTCTAGGAGAATCTTGCTCTTTGTGGACAAATATAATGAATTATGTTGAAAAGAAAAAATTTATTGCAAATAATTTCAAACGTGTTGGTAATAATATTCAATAAATTATTGGATAGAATGATCCAGTAGATGGATTATCAGTACATGCTTATATTGCAAGGAGTCAATATGAAGCATTAATAGAAGAAAAACAAAGAAGAGATGAAAATAATGAAAGGCTATCAAAAAGGATGACAAGAAAAGATAAAGCAAGGCAACAAAAAAATCCTATAGATGAAGAGGAAGTGGAGAATATTTCTGTAAAAGAGAAAGAAATTCTAAAAGAAAAAATAAAAACTCCTGCCTACAAATTACAATTAGATATTGAGGCTGCAATAGATTTAAAGAAGATATTAGAAGAATGAATTTTAGGGAGAAAGGTTGAATTTATAATTGATGAAATTTTGGAAATTGCAAAGCGTAAATTTTATGAAGTTATTATTGATATAATAAAGAAAAAATGTCAATCTTTAGGAGATATTATGACACCAAATATACAAGGAACAAAGGCAATAAAAACCAATGTAGACAAAGAAGATGAAATACAAGTTTTAGGAGATGTTTCATGAGTTGGACTTACAAAAGAAGAAAATGGAATTCAACCATCTAGTTATTATTTCCAAAATTATTGGGCAAGGGCTACTACAAAAACTTTAGTAAAATTAGGAGATTTGAAAGAATTGATTGTGGCATTAATTGATCATAGTTTTGACATCAATTTGATATCAAAAGAGCCATATAGAAAGGAAAAATGGCCTATTAATACTGAACATAGGTGGATGATAAGATCAACAAATAATTCAAAGAGAGATTTCTATGGAGTTTGTCTAAATATCAAGGTGATAATAGAAGATATTATATATGAACAATATTTTTTTGTATAAGAGATATCTACATATCCTATTATATTGGGACAACCATATATTACAACCACACAAATGGAGATAAAGGTAATGGATGATGCTTCAGCCTATATAAGGATAAGAAACAAAGATAGAATGAGAGCAGTTCAATTTTTGATTGTTTGTGTTAATCATGAAAGAAATCATGATAAGTTGAGAAAAAAGCCATTATCAAATAAGAATTTTGAAGACCTTGAGGGTTTTTACCACACACCATTGTGAAGCGGGATTCCAATGGATTAGAGAAAGAAATGCTCCCACTCAATTTAAAAGAAAAGATATTATCTAATAGACTTATTGGATTGAGACAAGATTGTGTATTGTCTTTTAAGACTATTGATAAGATGAAAAGGATAGACAAATGCTATATTAAAAATATGGAGCAAATCTTAAAAAAAAATAGAAAATTGATTGAAGACAAATTTATTTTAGGAATATTTAAAAAATTTGGATTTGCAAATACTATGGGAGAATTAAATCATTTGTTGTAATATGGATTATAAAAAAAAAATAGAGTTATTAATGTATGTTCAAAAAAATTTTATGATGAAATTCAAAAATTTATAGAACTTTTAAGTCACCAAGAGGTATATATTGAGACTAAGTATAAATCAGTGGAGAAAAAGGTTAAACCAGTGGCTTTGCTATTACCATTGGATTATGGTAAAAAAGATAAAAGAAGCACTTATACAACCAAATTTAAGGGATCCTAGGAAGATAGGGCATGAATTTACACATGCTACATTAGATGGATTAAAGATTGGATGTGATGGATTTTTGATAAAATGTGAAAAAGAATGTTTTAGAGAAATGCTTTCACAACATAGAAAGGCTTTTGTATTTGAAGCACATAAAATTAGATGTGTGGATTCAAGTATTGTAACACCTATGGTTATTTTTACTATTCCTCATGAACCATGGAATTTGAGACCAATTCCAGTGCCAAAAGCACATTTATCCAAATTAATAAATTTATTCAACGAAAAGATTAAAATGAAGATTTTAGAACCATCTATTGCGCCTTATTTTAATTGATGGTTTACAGTATCAAAGAAAAATGGAACAATAAGATTTATACAATACATGCAACTTGTGAATAAAGTGACTATTAGAAATATGGATTCAAGTCCAATTATGGATGAATTTATAGAAGCATTTGCAGAAAGAGCACTTTAATTAATGGAAGAACTTTACTCAAGATATGATCAATTCCAATTAGGATTACAAAGCAGAGATTTAACTACTATGAAGACTCGATTGGGTTTAATAAGGATGTATATATTGCCTCAAGGGACTACTAATTCAGTAGTTCATATGATGAATGTGATGAACAAAGTATTGAGGGACTTTATACTAGAAAAAATTATACCATTTTTAGATGATGTTTTAATTAAAAGATATGCAAAAGAGGAAAAAGATGAAATATTGGATCAAAGGGGTTGTAAAAGATTTGTTACAAATCATATTATTGATTGTAAAAAGATTTTATCACAATTGGAAGAGATACATTTGACCTTATCAGGCACTAAATCTATATTTGGAATAAATGAGATACTTGTTATTGGACATATATGTGGTTCTTATGGACGTAAGCCAAGTATTGAAAAAATAGATATTATTAAAAAGATGAAAGAATGTATAAATATAATTTATCATTTTCCTTCATATTATCAATGCAAAAGGTTTATGAAAAGAATAAAAAATTTTAATGGAAAGAAAAATAAAAAAGTGCTATGGAAAAATTGAAGATACTTCTTTCTTCACCTCCAACTTTGAAGAAAGTGGATTATGAATATGAAAGGCCAGTGATATTGACAATTGATACAAGTCCAATTGGAATAGGTTGGACAATTGGACAAAATGATGAATAAGGGAATAGATATACAATAAGATTTGGAGCAAAGGTTTTGAATATTAGATAAAGGACATATGCACAAATTAAAAGAGAATTATAGAGTGTAATAATAGCTATGAAAAATAAAAAAGAATATTTGATAGGAGCTTTAATAGTTATAGAAAAAAATTATCTACCTTTATTGGACATGATCACAAGTTGTCCAACTCCTGATATTCCTATGTTAAGATGGATAACATATATTAAATCTATGAATCTAGAATTTAAATATATTTCAGGAAAAAATAACTCAATTGCAGATATGTTATCAAAGGCAAGGTATTATAATGAAGAAGATATGATTGACTTGGAAGATGATGTGGATACAAAGTTTTATACTAATGTATTATCAAAGGAAGAAGGTATATGTTTAAATATACCATTAGAATCTTTTTCAAGAGATTTATGTGAAAGTGAATGGAAAGATATTAGGGAGTATCTAAATACATTAAAGCAACAAGAAGATTAGACAAATGAAAAATTTAAGAAAATCTGCAAAAAAACCTATGGATATTTTTTATGTAATAGATATTTATAGAAGCATTCAAAGAGAAGAAGAGAAGTATCACAACGGATGATATGTGATTTAGAAGCTCAACAAAAGATTATTAAAGAGTTCCATGAGAGTTTGTGGATATGACATAAAGGAATTTGGGCAACTTTTATTAAAATAAAAGAAAGATATTGGTCAAAAGGCATATACAAAGATATGGCAGATTTTATAGGATCATGTGAGACTTGTCAAATTTATTCTAATATTTGACATTGAGATGAATTACATCCAACTTATCTTCTAGCATTACATTATAAGTGGGTAGGGGATTTAGTAGCAATACCTATGGGACTTGCACAAATTGAAATATTTGGTACTTGCACGTTGTCGAATGGCATGATTTTCTATCTGAGAATACATTGGGTACTTGGCTATGGAGAATTCACTTGAAAATTATTGGCAAAACTCCAACAAGTGATTTGTCTTTAATAAAAAAGAAAAATAATACAACAATCTTACAAAGGAGAAGTTATATATATAAACCTTCTTATATTCAAGTAGATTTGTACAAAAAAGGTTCAAATTTCTACAAAAAAATCCTTTAAAATTTTATTCACCCGCAAGGACTTATTTCTTCCTGATCTTTAGAGTCCAATAACTCTTGATTCAATAGTTTAATTTCTATAAAATTTTCTTCAAAGTGTAGGCAATCCTCTTAAATTTCACCACAAGAAAGAATCAATCATAAATTGGTTTTGATCATCCGATATCTCAAAACCCCTAGTAGGCACTTAAAACCCTAGCTCAGAGACACCTGAGCACTATTTTCCTTATATCTCACAAATCCAAAAGTCTAATACCACAAAATTTTTGCACATAGTCTTTTGACATAAACATATACACTCTTGAATATTTTGAGCTAAAAATCTATCAAATTTCTAAAGATATAGCTCAAAATGTAACCACTAATTAAGTGGGATTACTTACTGCCCTTAGCTTACAAGAATTGACTTCAATTCGTAATATCTCCTTCACCTTAGCTTAGATTTTATAAAGCCATATATAAAAAGTGTAGTAAAAAAAATGCTCTTTCCAACTCCAATCGCCAATCTTCTATTGCTCTCTGTATGCATGCGTTATGCTCAAAATAGTGCCAATAGGTAGAATTTTAACACCCTAACTTTGAGCTCCTATATCTCTTTCATAAAAAATCCAAATCATGCAAAATTTGTATCAAAACCATATCCAAAAACCTAAACCTTATGACCTTAGCCTTTGATGTTTAACTTTCTTCGAAAAACAAACCCTAATCCCTAATAAATCCTCAGGCAGCCTCCTTGAAGTCCATTGGGCATGATTTTTGGCCAATAGGAATAGAGACTTCTATCATCCATCTCCATTCATCAACATAGATGGCCTAACTATCTCCTTTTACACTAAAAAACCCTTTCTAATTTTTTTTGTTATAAGATTTACATAATATGTATTCTAAATACCAAATAAAAAAAAAAAAAAAGATCTTAAGGATCACCAATTTCTAATAAAGGTGACTTAAGATATACAAAAGTTACTATCAATATAAAATCAACCTCAAAATTATTATCAAAAGAAAAAATAAGGTTGTATAAATCTCAATAATAATCCTTTTAATAGATCTTTTCTAAACTAGCAACCTATTCATATCCTATCACTAATAAAAATCGATTGATATGGCTTTTATTTAGTTATATTATAAATTATACATTAAATATACATGTATAATTTTTTTACATGGTAGCCAAATCACAACACGACAACATGAAGATTTATCAAATATGATTGAAGAATGAGCATTAAGAGCAAAGAACACTAAAAGTGTATGTTGATTCTTCTTAGAAGACATTGTTTGTTTCTATGGTTGTATTAGAAAAATCATTGCAAATAGAAGTGAATTGGATGCAAAAGAAGGAAGAAAATTCTTTGATAAAATGAAAATTAAACTTTCTTTGACAACAGTATATAATCCAGAAGGTAATGGGAAGAGTGAGCATAGACATTCACCCATTGTTAAGGCATTAGTAAAAGCATGCAATGGCAAAATACATCAGTGGCCAAGACTACTACCATTTGCATTATGGGCAGATCGTACAACTTATAGTATGATAACTGATTATATGCCTTCTAAATTAATATATGGACAAAAGCCAGTTATGCCAATAGAAGAAATAATGCCTACATGGAGAATATTACCTTGGAAGGATGATCTTAATAGAAAAGATCTTTTAGTATTACGGATTCAACAATTGGAAAGAAGACATGAGGATATTGAAATAGCAATTGAAAAATTGAAGAAAGCAAGAGAAAAGAATAAGAAAAGATTTAATATAATGCATTGATTATAGCCTAAAATAATAGAAGAAGATGATTGGATAGTAGTTTATGACAATAGTTTGGATAATCAATATAATATATTATGAAAATTTTCTAAGCCTTGATTTGGACCATATGTTGTGATAAAGGTCTATGACAATGGAACATACTCTTTAAGAGAGCTTGATGGAATAAAATTAAGCTTTAAGGAATGAATTCAAATCATAAAAAAGGCTTGAATCTTTTTCCATTAAAGGTACAAATAAAAAAAAGAGCACTTCCAGATAGAATTGTGCCTATAAATCCAACTTGAGTAAATTTATTAGAATATTGGAAAAGATACAACCTTAGATATAGCTTGATTTGTTTCAAAAATCCTCAAAATTTTCATCTTATTTCATCAAACTTCTCAAGCATACTAATTTTTGCTTCTTTTATGCTTGTAGAAGCAAGACTTTTTAGATTTGATTATGAGGCTAATTTATTTGCTTCTCTCAATTGTACAACTTCTCGGCATAGGCTCTGAACTTTTTCTATAGATGTAGGAATAGTACTTCCATGATTGATATTAGTGATTTATGAAATTTCCATGTCAAGAGTGTTGACAAGCTCTTGAAGATCTGCGATAGTTATAAATTTATTCTCACTTCTACTAAGTATAACATCCATGATTTTTATTTTTATTTTTTTTTATCTTAGATAATTTAATAATTTAATAATTTGAATTAGAAGAGAATAATTTGTAACCTATAATATCAAATAAAAATTTCTATAAAGAAGGGTGATCCACTCTCTTTTGAAAAAAAAATCAAGGTTAAAAAACTAAGAATGTTAATTTAAAGATAGATAGTCTGAAATCTTTAAATACAATAATAGAAGTGAAACAATCCATTCATTTTTTAAATACAAAATAAGAATACTGAATCTTCACTCTTTTCAAATTATTAAGGATATAAATCATAAAAAAAAAAAAAAATTAATATACTCTTGTGTCACTAAAAATAATAGAAAATCACTCAAAGATAGAATAATATTAAAATTAAAATGGATATTGCCAAAGATAAGAAGACTAAAGACTCTTGAAATAAGACTAAGAATAAGAAAGATGTTGGCAAAAGTGAAGAAGGCTTTATTCTTGTCTCTATATATATTATCTACTTAAGAGCTATATGGCAATATTTTATAGGACTTCCAATATGTGTCCAATTTGTAAAACACATGTCAAACTTGTAAGACAAGTTTGTTACATGTGTACCATGTACTTAGCTTGTTCCACAAGCTACCAACATATGCAATACGTGGTTAACTTGTTGGCCAAATTTCTAACCTACTAATCACTTATAAATATATATAAAGGTAAAATAATGTCTATGAAGCTTCTAAGAAGCCTTTCCATAAGATATTATTAAATTAACCTATTTTTACTTACTTCTACATAATTATTGGAGTAAATATTTTATAATAAATTTTAAAATCTAATTCTAAAAGATAATATATTTTTTGATTTTATTTCTTTTTTGTTTGATTTAATTAGATCAAATTGAACATATTGATTTGGATTAGATTTTTTCTTTAATATATATATATATATATTTTTTCATATCTTAAGATATTATAATAAATTTTTTTATATTTATATTACAAACTATATTACAAATTATATTTATCTTTTTAAAAACTTCTATTAAATATAAAAAATAGTATGATTTAGTCTTCTTCTTTTGTTTTTAATATTAATTTTTATCTTTATTTTTTAATATAGAATAATATCAATCACTTGGACAAGCATGTATTATTAAGTTAAATTTTTGTTTAGCCACAATTAAGTTCTAATAAAATATTAAAATATATTTATTGATGTCTTATTGTCACGGATATAAGATTTATTCCAGTAACTATCTAGTTAATATAGAATAATTAAAATAGGAAAAATAAGTAAATCTGATAATATCTTAGAAAGAAGCTTCTTAGAGGCTTTATAGACGTGGAATCACCTTTATACATGTCTATAGATGATTGGTAGGTTAGAAACTTGGTCAACAAGTTAGCCACATGGCAGACATATTGTTAACTTGTGAAACAAGCTAACCATGTGTTACACATGTTGATAGCTTGCAGAACAAGCCAAGTATATGGTGCACATGTAGGAAACTTGTCGTGCAAGTTTGACATGTGTCTCACAAATTTGAAGTTCTGGAATATCCACTTCTAAACTGATATTGTTTCTAGAATTTTTTTTTTTGAGTGTGTTATTCTATATTTTTTGAAGTGAGAGTAGACATCTTTTCCTATTGTATTATTATAGCAGAGCTTACAAAAATAAAGAGTGCAATGGCATAAATGCAATACCAAATGAGAGAGCTAATGCTTGCAATACATCAACTTAGTTTACTACCACAATGAGCAACAAGATTAGCAGGAAGTGAAGATATAGAGATGGTTGGAGCTGCATCAATATCTACACCAAACCATACTACCACATCTATGATGGTTTACTATTCAAACATTAGAGAACTAAAAATTAGTTTGCTTGAGAAGTTTGATGGTACAAGATCTAAATTTCAAGGATTTGTCAATCAGGTACAACTAGTAATTGAACTTCAACCTCAGAGTTATCCTACACAAGGATCTCAAGTTAGATTTATTGGAACGTTATTTTTGGATTCTATTTTATCATGATTTTCATCTTTTTTTGAACGACGTGATCCAATATTGGATAATTTGGAGGTATTTTTAGCGAAATTTTGATCTATATATGGAGAACATGATACAATTCATATTGCAACCAACAAGATTTGCATCCTACAATAAGGCAATCGATCAGTGTTGTTAGATGCTTCACAATTTTGACAACTAGCGACTGATATTATTCAATGGCAACATCAACGTCCTCACAAAATATACATTCAAAAGTAGAAGACATGCAGATTAGTACGATACAATTTAAACTTCTTACTGAACAAGAAAAGATTCGGTGTCGTCAAAGAGGATTATATTTATATTGTGGAAAATCTAAGCACACTGCTCAACATTGTCCAAAGAAATGACACAACTATAAAATGAAGAGTACGGCTGTCAAAGAAGATAACATGTCGAAAAATGAATTTGTCCAGGTACAATAGAGACCGTGCAATTGGAACCTTATACAATTCCTAGTGAAGGTCCTATTCTCTCCTGAGAATCCTCTCTTTGTTTCATAATAGATGTATATTTAGGACCAAAAAACTACAAAGCCTCTGCCTTACTAGATTCAAGAGCCTCAATATGCTTTCTAGATGAATAATTTGTTAAAAATCATAAAATACCTTAGTACAAAAAATTAAATCCATACATGTAAAAAACATAGATGGTCATCCATTGTCTTTTAGAGATGTCACTTATGAAATCCATCCTATAAATGTAACAATAGATGGTCATAATAACTACGTAACCTTTAACATAATTAAATCTCTGTCTAATCTAGTTATTTTAGGTTTATCATGGATAGAAAAGTATAATCCTCAAATAGATTGGAATTCTCATAGACTTGACTTTTCTCAAAACATTATTAAACATCCTACCGACCAAGTGAAAAGCTATAAGTCTAATATAATAAAATCTGTACTTATAGGTATAAAAGCTTTTATATACACAGCAAAAGAAGGATCAACTTTTATTATTTATACCATACCTATTTTTGATGGTAAAAAGACTTTAAATGGCATTTCAAGCCAATATTTAGATTATCAAGATATTTTTGAGAAAAAAAATATAAATATTCTTTCGGAATATTGTCCATATGATTATTCAATTGACCTCAAAGAGGGAGCTCGACCTCCATTTGGACCAATCTACAGCTTATCACAAAATGAGTTGGCTGAATTCAAGAAATACATTGATGAAAACTTAGCCAAGAATTTTATACGTCCTTTAAAATCTCCAATAGAAATTCCTATCTTGTTTGTAAAGAAAAAAAATGGATCACTACGGATGTGTGTAGATTATTGAGGGCTCAAGAAGATTACCATCAAGAATAAATATCCTCTATCATTGATATCTGGACTTTTAGATCAATTGAATCAAGCTAAGATCTATATAAAAATAGATCTTTAAGGAGCATACAACTTGGTCTGCATCAAAGAAGGAGATGAATGAAAGACTGCTTTTCGAACAAGGTATGGACATTTTAAATATAATGTTATGCCTTTTGGACTCACAAATGCACCAACTATTTTTCAGTATCTCATGAATGATGTTTTTTGTGAGTTTTTAGATGATTTTGTTGTCTGTTACTTAGACAATATTTTAATCTATTCTAAAGATGTAAAAGAACATGAATTACATGTTTGTCATGTGTTACAAAAATATAAAAATATTGGATTATACGCCAAGATAGAAAAGTATATATTTCACATTATTCAAGTTGATTTCTTAAGATACATCATTTCAAATGATGGTTTTATGATGGATCCTAAGAAAGTCTAGACAATCATGGATTAGAAGATTCTAAGAACAGTAAGGGATGTGCAATGTTTTTTGAGATTTGTCAATTATTACCAAATCTTTATCAAGAACTTTTCTCAAGTTGCAGTTCTACTTACATGTCTAACTTGTAAAGACAAACTCGAGTGGAATAAGAAAATACAAGCATCATTTGAAATATTGAAAATAACTTTTATTTCTACACCAATCTTATATCACGTCAATTGCTCTAAGGCATTTTTTATGGAAACAGACACATCAGACTTTGATTTGAGTACAGTATTGTCACAAATGGGAGCAAATGACAAACTCCACCCAGAAGCTTTCTATTCCAAGAAATTTTCAATATCAGAGATCTATTATGAAATCCACAATAAAGAACTTCTTGCAATTGTAGATTCTTTTTAAGAATGGCACCACTATTTAGAAGGCACTTTTAGTCCAATCATTGTGTATACAGATCACAAGAATCTTGAGTATTTCATGTCAGCACGTATGTTAAATTGTCATAAAGCTCATTGGAGCATGTCTTTGTCAAGATTCAAGTTCATCATTATTTATTGGCCAAGAAAACAACAAGGTCTATTCGATGTTCTTTCTAGACGATCTTATCTTATACCTAAAGAAAGAGATGCAGCTTTTGATTAATAAAGAACAATCCTCCTGAAATTGAAATAATTTTATATTTGAGCAATAAAATCAACATTGACTATTGATTTAACATTTCTCAAGCAAATGTAGTTAAGTATGTCCTAAAATCCTCTTGTTCATGATATTAAGACTAATTCTTCTAAATCTCATGATATTTCAAAATTCGAGTTCAAGGACAACCTACTTTATTTTGAAAAATATTTATACGTCCTAGAAGGTGAAATACAACTATGTGCTCTTGAAGCTTATCACAACTTTCTCACAACTAGACATTTTGGATATAATAAGACCTTGGAACTAATTAGAAGAGATTTTTAATAGCCTCAAATGTAGAAGGTTGTTAAAGAATTTGTGTAGTCGTATAATATTTGTTCAAGATTGAAAACTCCTCGTCATCGACCTTACAGACTTCTCCAACTATTACCTATATCAAAACAATCTTGGTCTTTTATTTTTATAGATTTCATTATGGATCTTCCAAATTCAAGTTCATATGATTTTATACTTGTGATCGTAGATTGTTTCACCAAGATGGTACATTTTGTACCATATACAAAATTTGTCACAAGTGAAGAAATAGCTAAACTCTTCCTTGACAACATCTATCGCTATTATGGATTACCAAGGGATATTATATCAGATAGAGGGATGCAATTTGTGTCAAGATTTTGAAGGACGCTTTTTAAGATTTGAAAGGTGGACATAAAGCTATCTTCAACTTTCCATCCTCAAACTGATGGACAAACGGAGCATATAAATCAAGTCTTAGAGCAATATTTGAGATGTACCATCAACTACCAATAAGATGATTGGACAACTTTCTTACTATTGGTAGAGTTTTCTTATAAGAATATGATACATTCTTTTATACAACAAACATCTTTCTTTGTAAATTATAATTACTACCTATGACTTGATACTTTTGATTTTTCAAAAGTTGATAATCTAGCAGCAGAAGATTTGGAAAATCATTTGTTAAAGCTACATGTAATAATGAAGATGCAATTAAAAGAAGATCAAGAGCGATAAAAAATAAATGCAGATGCGTATTGCAAGGAATAATCACAATTCAACATGGCAGACAAGGTATGATTATTTCATCACAATATCAAGACTACTCGTCCTTATCATAAGTTGGACTATTGTAGGCTTGACTTTTTCTTATTTCTGAACAAATCAATCTAATTGCATATCGATTACACCTATCAGAGTCCATGAAGATCCATCCTGTATTCCATAAGTTTCTTCTTGAACCATACAAGATAGTAAACATACCAAAAAGAAGATAAGTACCACCTCTTCTTATAGACTTGGACAATAATGAAGAATTTGAAGTAAAAAAAGTCTTGGATTCAAGGCAACACCAAAATAGGTTGGAATATCTTGTTCATTAGTGTGGATATGATATTAGTAAATGTACATGGGAACCAACAAAAAATCTTGCAAATGCAGCAAGGAAAGTAGAGGCTTTTCATCAACAACATCCATCAAAACAAGATGAAGACCTTCACTATAATAGAAACACAATCTAGACAAGATAACATTCTATTTTCTATCCTTATTTGTAGGTTCTTTGTATTTGTGACGTTAAGGAGATGGAGAACCAACAACCAATGAATTCAGCTCAAGAGCCATCGTTTGTTGATTTATCAAACGAGACATTACAACTATCACAACCTTCAAGATGAAAAAATAGAGATAAAGACCTTCAAGAACGACATGTCTTTCTTCGACTTTGGAAGAGACTTTCGATGCTTGGTGATACTTTTAGAGGTAGGAACTACTCCTGATGGTGTTCCTAATGTTTTTTTTGAAAGAAACTATGAAGGCCTCAATAATGATCAAATAATAGCGTGGTCCTCTTGCCCTGGTATAGGACATTACCGATGGTTGAAAAGACCTATCAACTACCTTTGAAGGAAACAAAGATCAGAGTATGTAACAAGGACAATTCGACGTATCATGGACTTTTTTAATATATAATTACCACTCCTCGTGGAACTTGTCCCTAGAAGGGGGGATAATGTCATGGATATAAGATTTATTCGAGTAATTATTTAATTAATATAGATTAATAAAAATAGATAAAATAAGTTACTTTGATAATATCTTAGAAAGTAGCTTTCTAGATGCTTCATAGACGTGAAATCACCATTATACATGTCTATAGGTGATTGGTAGGTTAGAAACTTGGTCAATAAGCTAGCCACATGGCACACATATTGGTAGCTTGTGAAACAAGCTAGCCATGTATCACACATGTTGGTAGCTTGCGGAACAAATCAAATACATGGTGCACATGTGAGAAACTTGTTGTGCAAGTTTGACACGTTGTCATAATGTAATGTGACTATTAGGTGAAAGAGTGTGAAAATAGTATATTATAGAAGATCTTAGTTCAAAATATTGTAGCAAATTATCTTAGAAAAATAGATAATAATAAAAAGGGACTAAAATTAATGGATGTTAATGCTGCCGTTTTTACAAATGAGCTTCTATTTATTTTATAGGGCCATAAGTAAGGCAAAATAAAGTAGATTGGAAAATAAAATAATATAGGCATATATAAGAAGGAATTAAGAATAGATTAAAGAAAAATTTATCACAAAAATCTCAAAATAGATATCCGGAGAGGACCAGTTATAAGCCAAGGTTGGAATCTAATCCCAAGGCACAAAACCATGTGCCTATGGCGGATCAAGGAGCCTTTTGGAGATCAAAAGATGGGATTAGAGAGCAGACTAGAGGATCTTTTTTTAAACATTAGTTGGAAGTGATTTGAGTTGGTAATAAATTTGTAATGGCTTTTACAAAGTCAAGGTTGATTTTGATAACTCTGATTTTATGAAATATATTGGGATTTATATTTTTGAGTATTTTGTAAGATTGGTTATAGATCTATAAGTGATATTTTCTAGGTTGCTACATACATTAGTGCTTGTAGGGTGCTATGAATTTGAAATTGATCTAATAGTTCAATCAAAGATTATTGAAGTTTATGTGAGTTGAGGTCTCAGAAATTGAGAATTGAGGGTCAATTAGGTTTCCTAAGTTTTCTAGTAATCTACTAATTGGATTGGAGTGAAATTTATGTACATGTATAAAAGACTTAATTTCCTACATGCATGTAAAATTTGGAAGCAACTAAATAGTGTAAGAAGAAAATATTGGTATTAGACAATCAGCATTAAGGTAGAAGAAGGAGGCCGGCCACTACTTGATTGAAATTTTGGATTGAATTTCTTGCTGGTAAGTTTGATCCTCTTCAAATTTTATGTGCTTGCTGCTAACTTAGTTTTTAAGGAGTGTGTAAATTTTTAAGCAAGATCAACAGTTTAATCAATAGTTATAGAGGTTCTAAAATTGCCTTAGGAATTGCTTAGGGCTTGGTTAGGATTTGGTTAGGGTATAGGGTTGGATTTAGTTAGGGTTTGTTTTAGGATTTGTTAGGATTTGATCAAGATTGACTAGGATTTAGTTAGGATTTGTTTTAGAGTTTGTTAGGATTTGACCAAAGTTGACTAGGATTTTAGGATTTGTTAGGAATTGATTAGGATTGACTAGGATTTAATTAGGATTTATTAGAGTTTGAGCAAGGTTGACTAGGATTTTAGGGTTTGTTAGGATTTGATCAAGACTGATTAGGATTTAGTTAGGATTTATTTTAGGATTTTTTAGGAATTGACTAGGGT
This sequence comes from Physcomitrellopsis africana, assembly GCA_036785485.1. NCBI lineage: Eukaryota > Viridiplantae > Streptophyta > Bryopsida > Funariales > Funariaceae > Physcomitrellopsis > Physcomitrellopsis africana. The sequence continues at coordinate 599,358 of JAWRVF010000126.1, read as the reverse complement.
TGACTAGGATTTAGTTAGAGTTTATTTGGATTTGACTAGGATTGACTAGGGTTTAGTTAAGGTTTGAATAAAAATTATTTAGAGATTGATTAGAGAGGTTAAGACTAGATATTGTTATATATTTTCTTTTTATCTTCGACAGCCAAATGTTTGGAGCATTCTCAAGCAAGACTTCACAATATACGACAATGTTGTCGTAATACATGTAATTTTGCTCGAGAATGCTCCGGGCACCTAGCTGTGGAAGACAAAAAAGAAATATACAACAACAAGATCCTAACAACTCTAATAGAATCCTAAACAACTTCTATTAAATCTTAACGATATTAATCAAACTTTGATTCAATCTTTAAGCAATTACAAAAGAAGAGTAAATGAATCATACATTAATTATAATAGAAAATAACATATAAAATATTAAATTTAAAAAATATTAAAAATAGAATCTTAAAATCCTAAGTCATATCTTATTCAAACCTTAGGTCAAACCCTAGTCAAAACCTAAATCAAACCCTAAGTCAAACCTTGGTCAAAATCTAAGTCAAACCTTAAATCAAATCCTAGCCAAATCCTAGTCAAATCCTAGTCAAAACCTAAGTCAAATCCTAAATCAAACCCTGTTCAAACCTTGAGTCAAATCTTGATTAAACCCTAGTCCAATCCTAAGTCAATCCTTGGTCAAACCTTGATCAAACCCTAAGTCAAATCCTAAGTCAAACCCTGGTCAAACCTTGATCAAACCCTAATCAAATCCTAAGTCAAACCCTGACCAAACCCTAGTCAAATCCTAAGTCAAATCCTAAATCCTAAATCCTAAATCCTAAATCAAACCTTGGCCAAATCCTAGTCAAGCCCTAAGTCAAATCTTAAATCCTAAATCCTAAACCAAACCCTAAACAAATCCTAAACCTTAAACCAAACCCTAATCAAATCTTAAACCAAATTCTAACCAATTCAAATCAATCCTAGGAAAAATTAGAACCTCAATATCTGCTGATTAGACCGTTGATCTTACTTAAAACTTTGTATACCTTTCAACCTCTTAGTCAAAAATAAGCACAATAAATTTGAAGGAAATCAAACTTACCAAATGGAAGAAAAATCCCAAAAACTTCTCAAGTGTTGGTCGGCCTCCTTCTCCAACCTTAATACTGATCTTCTAGTGCTGATTTATCTCCTTTTTATTATTCAATCAGTCTCAAATCACTCATGTGTATAAAAAAACAAGTCTATTATTCATACAAATAAAAATTTCTCCAATCCAATTGGCAGATTGCTCAAGATCTCAAAAACCCTAATTGACCCTCAAAACTTAATTTCTGAGACCTTGACCCACTTAAACCTCAATTACGTACAACTAAACCATTAGATTTAGCTCAAATTCACAACACACACTAGCAACAACAGTATCCAAAAACCCACAAATTTTGAGTTGTAGATCTGCTACAAAACTTCTGAAATTGCCTAAAACATCAACCTTATTTTATTTCACAAAATCCCAAGTTGCTAAAAACAACCTTGACTTTGCAAAGCTATTACAAAGTCACTTTTTCTCCAAATCACTCAAAACTAACTCCTATACAAAATCTTTCAAGTCTACTCCCTAACCTCAATCTTCGATTTGTAAAAGCCCCCTGGATCCGCTGTAGGCATGCGGTTTTGTGTCTCAGGGTCTGATTTCCACCCCAGCTCATAACCGGTCCTTTCCGGGTGTCTATTTCGAAATTTTTGTGGTAAGGTTTTCTGAAACCTCTTCTTAACTCCCTCCTATATATGCCTATATCATTTTATTTCTCAATCTACTTTGTTTTGCCTTACTTATGGCCCTATAAAGTAAATAAAAGCTCATTTGTAAAAAAGGCAGCATTAACACTCATTAGTTTTACTTCCTTTTTACTATTATCTATTTTTCTAAGATAATTTGATACAATATTTTGAACTAAGATCTTCTATAATATACTATTTTCACACTCTTTCACCTAATAGTTGCATTACATCATGTCAACGTGTCTCGCAAATTAGACACGTGTAGGAGGTCCTATAGAATACGGCCACATAGCTCTTAGATAGATAGTATAAATAGAGACAAGAGTGAAGCCTTCTTTACTCTTGCCAACTCTTTTCTTGCTTCTAATCAAATTTCAAAAGTCTATAGTTTTCTTGTCTTGTGGCAATAGCCATTTCTAGTTTCTTTTAATATACATACTTCTTTACTTCTATTTTGTTATACTTCTTAATAGAAGTTTCATATGTTTATTTGCTTTCATCGAGTTCTTGTCTTTAACACTTATTGATTTTTGTTGAAAAATTTGTCACTATGTATAATAAAATATATACATGTTAAGAAAAAATAGACACCTAAAGATCCTAAATGATGTTCAAAGCATATTTAGAAATATTTACAAGTTCTTCTTATATTTGTTTTTAAATACAAGTCAATTGAATATTAAGGTATACAATTTATTTAGCTTTATTTATTTATATATTATTAGTCCAATTGGTTCTTTAGAATTTAATCTACTAAATTATATATATATATATATATATATATATATATATAAAAGAATAAAATATAGAAAAAATTAAAATTTATATTTTTTAAATTGATATAGCATTAATGTATATCAATTAACTTATGGAAGAAAAAAATAAATTATAAACTTAATAGCACCTATAACATGTATTTCCTTGCTAAAAAAAAGAGGTTATTATATAGATATTTAGAATACTTTATAAACTAAAAATATATAGAAATAAGATTTGTGTTGATTCATTTTTTTAAATAATAATTTTTTTTTGAAAAACCTATAATTAGTACTAAAGATAAAATAAATAATTCTAAAAATAAAATATCAATTATATTAGAAATATAAAAATATTATAGTCACTAATTATAATCTATGATAAAAAAATTTAATTGTAATTGCTAATAGCAAAAACGTTTTTTTTGTAACTATTTTGTGGATTTTACATCAACTAGCTTTACTATATTCTATAATTCTATTCCAAGTTATAAATTATATTTTTAATTTAATACAATATTTTTATTTTAAAAATCATCTTATTTCTTTGCTTCAAAATTAAATTATTGTTACAAAAACCTCACAGTATTATTTTATTTTTTTATATATTTTAAAATATTACTTAAATATTTTTTTGATAAAAAAACACTCTTATGTTTCAAAAAAATAAAACATAATATATTTTAGGAATAGTTTGATTGTTATGTAGTTTAATAGTAATAATATTTTTATATTTCATAAATTTTTTTATTTCTCTAGATACATAAAAGATAGTTATATAGTCATTAATAAATGAATTGCTTCAAAATCAACATGCTATAATCAAAAAAATAAATAATAAGGTTTAGTTAATAAAAAAAATAGATTTTACTATTATATTTATGAGATTATTTCAATATATAATTTTAAATAAAAAATATCCATATAATAATACTATTGATAAGTATAATGGCATATCTTTTATATATGAATAAAAATATATTTATGCACCAATTAATAATTAATATAGAAGAAAAAAATATAGTTGTGCATAATATATGAGAATATTATAAGAATCTTTAATAAGTATTTATCAAATCTACAACTTCTATTTGGCATAGTTATTAGATGTCTTATTATGTTTTAATACACTCTTATTGACATTTCTTTATTAAATTTTTTGGTAAGATCTTCTTTATGTGTAATCAAAATATCAATTATTATTATAGACATTTATTTCAAAGTAAAAAACTACAAAATATCTAATCTAAATTTATTTATAAAAAATATTTTTATAATATTTTCAATTTTAGTATAATTTTTAAATCAATAGATATATCTTATAATCTTATGTTAGATTAGTAATTAATAATTCTTAATATTTAATAAATTATGATTAAAATTAAGTTCATTAATTTTTAATTAATAATAATAAAGAAATAATATATTTAATTTGTCCACTTAAATAAATATTTGAATAGAAGTTATAAAATAAAATTGAAATCTTTAAAATCACTCATATTGTATTCAACTATTAAACTACATAACAATCAAATTATAACTAAATCTTCTTGTTTAGTATTATAATATATTTTATAATTTTTTTAAATTAAATTTTTAAAAAAATTTAGAAAAAAAATAAAAATAAATAAATTACAATTTGAAGCTTGGATAAATTGCTTCTAATAACATGTTTACAAAAACAACATACATAATTTGTAAAATGATTTAAAACTACAAGCTAAGATTCAAAATCTTTAAAACTTTAAGACTTTCATTTTGAAGTTATATATAGAAATTTTACTTGAAGATGTTGTTTTTAAAAATATTTGTAGCTTTTTAATTACTTGTTTAAAAAAAATCTATTTTTTTATAGAATGTAAGGCCATTTGCTTTTATTTTCCATATACATGTCATAGATGACAATAGAAGTTAAAAAACACAAAACTAATTAAATTCTTTAACTTTATAATAATCCTCTTGTAAATTTCCTAAAGTACTTCTTTAATACATCATATTAAGATTTATTATTATTATTGGTTATTTATATATAAGATAAAAATTTCAATTTTACCAATCATAGATTTATAATATGAAAATTTTTATGATTAAAAAATAATTAGATAATTTTAAATATTTATAAATAACCATTTTTAATTTATATATTTAAAATAATTTGATTATATTTTTTAAAAAATATCTAATTAGTATTCAAAATTTAAGAATTTATATTACTAAATTTAGTAGTAATAAAAATATATCTAAATATAATAAAATTTAAATTTAAATAATCCAAATTTAAGAATAATAAAAATTAAAATATCTTTTAAAATTTTAGAATATAAATTTTTATTTAAAATTAAAATTAAATCTAATTATATATAGATATATAAATATAATTTCTATATAAATATATTAAGTTAAAAAATAGTAATACAAAGTATAATAAGTTGTATTAAATCTAAGTAATCTAATAAGTTTAAAATTTTTAAAATTAAATATATAAAGCTATAAAAAATTTAATTGAATCTATTAAATTAAAAAAATTCTACTTCATTGAAAAATACTTTTAATAACTTATGAATTAAAAATTTTAAAATAGATTAGTGAAATTACTTAAAATTTTAAAATAGTTTTTTTGTAGTATTCTTTCATAATTGGGATATGATATCATAAAAATGTTTTTGATATATTCTTTTGAATACATAATAATAAGATTTTATTATTTATTTTAGTTTTTTCTAATATTTAATTATATGATCTCTATTTTAATAGTAATTTATTATATTTTTTTTTAATTAGATTTTTTATTTTAAACTTTTAATGCATAAAAATCACATAAATATAGTTATACATTAGGCTATGCATATCTATATGAAAAACATATAATTCTTATATTGATTCAGATGTCCATATTTAATGTATATAATTAAAAAACTTAAAAATAAATAAAATTATGAATATTGTATTAGAAATGTGATATTTAATAAAATTAAATATCATTAAATGCTTGTTGTTTTTTAATTCTATTTTGTAATAAAATTAATTATTATTTATTTTTAAATTTTAATATATATATATATATATATATATATAATATTTTTATTTTGAGTTATAATAATATAAGCTATTAATATATTATTATGTCACTTACTAAATACATATACTATAAAGAAATAGTTTATGATGTTATTAATATCAACTATAAAATTTATAAAAATACATTAATTCTTATTGTACTTCAAAAGTATTGATTCTTGTCATAAAGTTTAATTATTAGTAATAAATATTAGTGTCTTTTTTTAAAAAAATAAAAAAATCACATATTTTAATTTATATTAATTAATGTTTATATTATATCTTAATATCTACATCATAAATTTTTTATTTATTTAATTTTTATAATATCTTACATGTTAAAAAATAAAAAAATAAATTCTATAATATTTTTTATTTTTATTTTTTTATCTATCTAATTATAATTTTTAATTCTTCTTAAACATTGTATAGCATTAAAAACTATTTTACAAACAACCAATCATTTAGTTTTTAAGTTGTGCTATAATCTATGGATTTTTTTTTTTTCTTTCCTAACAAATTGAACATCTATACATCCATGTATAATATTACCAAATTATTTTTAATATGGTTATTATGGAAGTAGAATACCTCAATATTATATATATACAACATGAATTGAAAATTATTAAACTAAATAAGACATCATCTTTTCTTAAAATTTGAATCAATAAAGTATTTTTTAATGATTCTTTGATTAATATGTTTAATGATATCTATACAATAAAAAATTAAGTATTAATTTTTGTGATATCATAATATAAATGTTGTATGAATTAATTTTAAAAAAATAAAAAAATAAAAAAAAACATATCATATTATATTTTCACCAAGAATAAGTTAGGTTATAAATTTTTAATTTTTTCTATATTCAATAGATTATAAGATATGATTTTTATCTTATAAAAATAAATAATATTTAAACAAAAAAATATTAGAAAAGTAAAATAATAATAATTATTTTAAAATTAAAAAACATCTAATAAGAAGAAGCATTATTTATAATAATAAATTTATAAAACTTCACCTAAGTGTACCTTTTAATTTCAAAATATTTTTATTTTGTCTAAAAATTTAAATAATATAAATAAATTTTTTAATAGTTAATTTTTATTAATAATAATATGACTAAATTAATTAATTATTTATTTTAATAACAAATATAATCTAAGCTATTTTATTTGCTAATCATATATCAAAAGATATAGAATGCAATGTCAATTTGAGAGACCAAAATAGTTATAATAGACTATTTTTAATCAATTATAGAATAGTATTCTTGTATTTTTTTTTTTTATTATATATATTTTTTATTCTAATTTTATTACTTATGAATTATTTTATGAAATTTGTTTGTATTTTAAAAATTTATATAATATAACCAAGTATATCGAATTGAATTTTTATAATAATTTGTTAAGATGAAGCAGCATTTTTTATATTTAAAGTGTGTTACAATCAACCTAATAAAAAAGGTATAGATATAATATAAGTAATGGTTTTTATATATTTTAAAATATAATGGAAGTAACTTCTTAATTATTATTACTTCATAAAGATATTTCTAATAAAATTGTTAATATTTGTAGGTATTCAAAATTATTATAGAAAAATAGAGTTTTTATTTTAAGTCTAATAAGTTTTATTATTAAATAAGAATGTATTGCTTTAGGTCCAAAAAACTTAAAATTGACAAAAAAAAATAAATCTAATGTATCCTCTCTCAACTAGTATTACAATCTTTACAATAAAATTATAAAAGACAAAAAGAAAAAATTATCAAATGCCTCTTTTTCTTAAACTTATTATAAGATCTTCAAAAAGAAGGTGTTGTGTAAATAAAGATTGTCATGTATAATACATCGAGTGCCATAAAACAACATCAAATATACAATCAAATACACCTTTAAGGTTAAATAAGCAATCGTAATATAAATCAAGCATATTTCCTTCCACCACAAGAGAATCAAAGAATACAAATATATGTAGAAAGTATCAAGCTTTACTAAATGGTTAAACTACCATCTCTAAGCAAAACTAACAACAATATGCTATCAAAAACACTCACAAAACTTTACTTGATAAGAATGCCAAGTTAAGAAGGATTTCTCCACTATATCTTTAAACTCTAAGTGGATGGAATTATTTACTAGATGAAAAATAATAAAATAAATAAATAATTTATAAAGACAAAGTAGACTAGTAAAATATAAACTAATTTTTTATAGTATTAATTTAATGTTGTCATGTTATAACACAGCTATAAGATGAAAGAGTAAAAGAAGATATATATTTTAGAGAAGCTTAATTGAAGACTAAATAAAAAAATTATTTTTAAAAATATAGATAAAAATTTAAAAAAAATAAAAATAGAGAGGCAATAAAAATATTTAATATTAATACTTCTTTTTTATAAAAAGAGCTTCTATTTATTTTATAAGGCCATAAATAAGATAAAACAAAGTAGATTAATAAAAATACTATTATAAATATCATAAGTTTAAAGTAAAGGATAATTTTTAATAAAAATAACCTAAAAGAATCGTAGATTTGGCAACTTGAGTAAAAACCAAAAGATGTGCAAATAGCATTAGAAAGATTACAAAATAAAGCTTAATTTGATAAACAACATTGATTAAGGCCTAAGGCAATTGAAAAAAGTGGTTGGATTTTGGTCTATATTAGTAGCTTTGATAATCAATATATCACTTTATGAAAGTTTTTAAAATGCTGGTTTTGTCAAAGATACGAGAATATAAAATAAGAGATTTGAATTAAAAAGAAGTTTTAAAAAGAAACTGATAAGGATTTGAATTATTTAAATATGTACACAAACAACACCAAAAAAAGTAAGCTAAAATTCTAAGAGATGTGTTGTCAAGACTAAAGAACTCTTTAGTCTCAATTCTAATATGTATTCCTATCTAAGAAGCTTTTTGAGTGATTTCTATCAAACCAAGAAGCTTCTCGAATCGCTTCTATCAACTTGGAAGCTTCTCAAGCTCCTTCTATCAACTTAGAAGCTTCTCGAGCTCTTTCTACTAACTTGGAAGCTTCTCAAGTTTCTTCCACTAACTAAAAAGCTTCTCAAGTAATTTCTACTAATTAAAAATTTTTAGAATGTTCTAGAAGGTTTTGTGAACTTTTGAAGTGTATGTCTCTAATATCACCTTCTTTTTTAGCAACAATTTTTAAGAAGAGCTCATACCTTTGAAAATATTCTTGCATACATAAAAAATTAAAAATACACTAAACTAATGAAGCTATATATTTTGATCTCTATTCTTGGATAATATATTCTACTAATTCTCAAAAAAATTATCTATAGCTTTGAGCTAGTACCTCCATTCTTGAAACATCCCATCTAAGGATCTAATCTTAATTGCAACCTTCAAAATATCTTCCAGATAAAATCTCAAATTTAGAAGGATTTACCTTTCCAAGCTCAAGTAATATCACTAAAGTTCAAGTATTAAAATCGAGACTTATATGGTTGGATGTTACTCCTAATGGCTCCAACTGTAGTCATATATGGTATTAAAATATATTGTCTTCACTTTGCTCAATTGAAGGCTATGAAAATTGCACTAGTTTATTCAAAGCTTACATAGCAAGTGAATCTTTCAAATCTTGTTCTATTAAATCTTTCAATACTTAAAGATTTGATATGGTGACCGACTAGCTTCTACAACTCTATTCTATTTTAGAACAGATGACTATATACTGATGAAGGCTTTGATTTGATTATTCTCCTTTTACAAGTATTTTTCAAATCCAATCTTCACCAAAAAGTTATCATCAAATATATTTGGATTTGTAGAGATAGAGTCAATGATATTCCTATATCTTTTGAAACGCATTGGCAAGATTTTTAATTGGTTCTCATATATACTTATTAATATCATAGCTATGCCAATAAATAAGATATTCTAATTTATTCTACCTTAATTGTGAATCAAATATCTTTTTAATCTTATATTTTTTATGATTTTGATTTTAATATTAAGTGGTAATTGTTATATTCTTTTCAAAATATGCGACTCTCTATAAGACTCTAAAAAAGAGATATAGAAAATTTAATGTACTTTCATAGAAGATAGAAGTTCTAAGCAATAATCCATTGGATTAATTTACTTTTGGATGGAAAATGGTCCTAACCTCTAATAGTCTAACTTATTACGTTGCCGCTTGGTCTTGATATTTTTTCAAAGAAGCCATACTTTATCTCTAATATGAAAAATAGATAGTTGATTCTTGAATTTATCTGTAGATGTCTTGTAAGCATCTTAAGTTGCTTGCAATTGAAGCTTTAAGGTTGTTTGGTGTTGCAATAAATGCTTTGTAAATCTTTCAGCTATTGGATTATTATTTTTTGATGTATTCTATAGATCAAGCTTTGGATGATATCCATAGTTGGAATAAAATCGTGTTTTTTGAATTGAAGCATGATCAATATTATTTTATACAAATTCTACTAATAATAGATACAAGCCTCAATTATCTTGTTGATAGTTGATGCCACATTATAATTACTACTCAAAAAGTTGTTTAATTCATTTTGTTTGAACATCAATTTGAGGATGGAAAGTTGAAGAAAGTTTGATGTCCGTCTTCAATATTTCAAAAAAAAATCTTCAAAATTTAGATACAATTTGAAATCTTTGATTAGATATAATATCATTTGATAGGCTATGATATCAATATATATATATATATATATATATATATATATATATATTGTGAAAAAAGAGCCTTGCCATTTCTTTACTAGAAGCAATCTTCTTACAAAGAATAAAATGAACCATCTTTGTGAGTCAATCAATTACCACAAAGATATTATTCAATGAATTGGAAAGTGGTAGATCTGTTGTTGTATTGTGGTTTGGCTACCATGTGAAAATATTGTGCATATATATTTAATGTATAATTTATTCCGTAATTAAATAAGAACCATATAAATAGATTTTTATTAGTTACAAAATATAGTTAGATTATCATTTTAGAAAGAATTTGTTTAAAAAGACCATTATTTAGGTTTATATAATCTTATTTTTTTATAGTAATTTTGAGGTTAATTTTATATTAATAATAACTTTTATATATTTTGAATCACCTTTGTTAGATATTAGTGACTCTTAAGATCTTGTTTATTTCTTTAATTTGATATTTAAAATATATATTATATAAATCTTATAAAAAAATAGATTAGAAAGAAATTTTTATTATAAAAAAGAATAGTCAGGTTATTTATATGGATGAATGGAGATGGATGATAGAAATTTCTTTTCTTATTGGTCAAAAGTCATATCTAATAGACTTCAAGGAGGCTACCTGAGACCTTATTAGAGATTAGGATTTTTTTTCAAAAGTATTTTAATATCAAAGGCTTAGATCAGCAATTTTGGATTTTTGGCTATAATTTTGATATAAAAATTGTGTGATTTGGACTTTTTATGAAGGAGATATAGGTACTCAAAATTAAGGTATTGAAATTATACCTATTGTCATTCTTTTGGATATAACTCACGCATATAGAAAGCAATAGAAAATTAGTAATTGGAATTGGAAAGAGCACTTTTTTATCTATACTTTTTATATATAATTTGATAAAATCTAAGCTAGGATGAAAGAGATATTAGCAGTTGAATTTAATGTTTATAATTTAAAGGTAGTAAGTGACCCTATTTAATTAGTAGTTATATTTTGAGCTATATCTTAAGAAATTTCATAAGCTTTTGCCACAAAATTTCTAAAAGTATGTATTTTTATATTGAAAAACTATACACAAAATTTTTATAGCATTAGAATTTTGGATTTGTAAAATATGAAGAAAACAATGCTTTTTTAGGAGCCAAGACTTTATGGAGGTGGAAAAATGGATATATAGAGCTATAATAAAATTTTGATATGAAGATGGAATTTTGACAAGAGATTATGGATTTTTCTTGAAAGTTATTAATAATCTAACTTATCAACAACTGATTAGTTATAATTTTATAAAGAAAAGGATATTAAGGTTTTTCTATATGCTATAGAAGGACTTTATGTACAAACCTACTTAAATATAAGAGGGTTTTATTAAAATAATATATTTTTTAATAATATTATTATATTATTTGTCTTTTTTATTAAGAACAAATCACTTATTAGAATCTTGTCAATAAATTACAAGTAAATTCCCTATAGCTAGGTATCTAGTAAATTTTTAAATTGAAGATCATATCACATGACAACAACTATAGGATAAAAAAGTAAAAAAAGACATATATTATAGAGGAGCTTAATCAAAGACTTAATAACAAAATTACTTTAAAAAATATAGATAAAAGATAGGAAAATAATAATATATTTTTTTTTATAAATTTTAGTTTTATTAGACAATTAGATCAAAGGTTATTGAAATTTAAGTAAGCTAGGATCTCAAAAATTGGATTTTGAAGGTTAGTGAGGATTTCAATAATCTTGAGCAATGTGCCAATTAGATTGAATTGGTTCTTTTTAGAATTGATAATTGACTTAATTTTCTAAATTTGTGTAAAACTTAACAATATATGAGTAGTGCAAAAAGAAGCTATTGATATTGGAAGATTGACATCAAGGTTAGAAAAAGAGAACAATTGACATTTGAGCAAATTAAGATTTTTTTCTTCTAATCTATATGTTCAAATCACTTCAAATTTTGTATATATTTTTTAAATTAGTAGGTCAAGAAGTGTGCAAATTTTGAATAAATATCAATAATTAATTTAATAATTATTAAGATTTTGTTAGAATTTATTTATGATTTTTTTAGGATTTGATTAAAATTGGTTAAGATTTGATTAAGATTTTATTAGAATTTATTTAAAATATCTTCAAGATTTTTTTAGAATTTTTAGGATTGTATTAGGATTTTATTAGGATATGACTAGGATTTCATTAAGATTTTTAGGATTGTATTAGGATTTTATTAAGATATGATTAAGATTTCATTAGGATTTGACTAAGGTTGTATTAGAATTTTATTAAAATTTTATTAAGATTTTAATGAGATTTATTTAATATTTGATTAAAATTCAATTAGAATTTATTTAAGATTTTTTTAGAGTCGCCTAGGATTTGGTTAGGATTTTTTTAAGATTTCTTTATGATTTCTTTAGGATTCCTTTAAGGTTTCTTTAGGATTTTTTTAAATTTTTTTTTAAAGTTTCTTTAAGATTCTTTATAATTTCATTAGAATTTTTTTAGGATTTCTTTAAGATTACTGTAGAATTTAATTAAAATTATTAAAGTTTCAATTGGGATTTATTTAAGATTTTATGAAAATTATTAGAATTTACTTAAGGTATCTTTAAGATTTGGATTTTATTGGGATTTGACTAAGATTTTATTAGAATTTTACTAGGATTTGGTTAGAATTTGATTAGGATTTTGTTAGAATTTATTTAAGATTTAATTAAAATTTAATTAAGATTTATTTAGAATTTCTTTGAGATTTCTTTATAATTTATTCATGATTTCTTTAAGGTTTCTTTGTGTAGAATTTTTTAGGATTTCTTTAAAATTCTTTATGATTTCTTTAAAGTTTATTTAGGATTTTTTAAATATTTCTTTAAGATTTTATTAGGATTTTTTTAGGATTTTTTTATGATTCTTTTAGGATTTCTTTAAAATTACTTTAGAATTTGATTAGGATTATTAAAGATTCAATTGAGATTTATTTAAGATTTTATTAAAGTTGTTAGGTTCTTAATTAATTATAAAATATAAATTTACCTTCTACAACTAAGTGCCTAGTGCATTTTCAAACAAGACAACACATAATACAATAACAAGGAGTATCTTCTTTTTTATATTGGAAGTCTTGGATGCATTGCATCTAATTACATATTGTCATATGGCATAAATTTTAATCTAAGAATATACTAGATATCTAGCTATAGAGAGTTTATTTGTAACTTATTGGCAAGACTCTAATAAATGATTTGTCTTTAATAAGAAGAACATATAAACACAACAATATTAACTCTTGATCTAGTTGTTTAATTTTTACCAATTTCTTTTAAAGTGTAGCTTATATCTTTAAGCTTTACCATATAAAAATTCAACTAAAGATTTATTTTTGATTGTTTGATATCTCAAATATCCTAACAGGTTCTTAAAACCCTAGTTTATAGACATCCAAGTATTATTTTCTTTATATCTCAAAAATCCAAAATATTTATACTATAAAAAATTTATATATAGTTTTATAACATGAAAATATATACTCTTGAAAATTTTGAGCTAAAACTTTATCAAATTTCTTAAGATATAGCTAAAAACACAATCACTAATTAAACAGGTCACTTACTGCCTTTAGATTACAAGCATTGACTTCAACTCTCAATATCTCCTTTATCCTAGCTTAAAATTTATTGAAATGTATATATAAAGTGTAGTAAAAAAAGTGTTTTCTCCAACTCCGGTCACCAATCTTTTATTGCTTTCTATATGCACAAGTTACACTCTATAGAGTGATAGTAGATACAAAGTTGAAACCTTAAATTTGAGCACCTATATTTCTTTCATAAAAACTTCAAATTACTCAATTTCTGCACCAAAACCATAGTAAAAAATTTAAACTTGCTAACTATAATCTCTGATGTTCAAATGTCATAAAAAAAAAATCTTAATTTCTAATAAGGCCTCAAGCAACCTCCTTGAAGCCTATTGGGCATGACTTTTGACTAATAGAAATAGAAATTGCTATCATCTATCTCATTCATCCACATAAATGGCCTAACTATTCTTTTTGATATTAAATTTTTTTTTTAATCCTTTTTTTAATAAAGATTCATATAATGTGTGTTCTAAATATTAAATAAAAGAAATAAACAAGATTTTAAAGGTCACCAATGTCTAACAAAGGTAATTCAAAATATATAAAAGTTATTATTAATATAAAATCAATCCCAAAAACTACTATCAAAAACTAAAATAATATAATATAAATCTTAAAAATAATCTTTTTAAACTAATTCTTTTTAAAATAGTAATCTAATCATATTTTATAACCAATTAAAATCCACTAATATGATTCTTATTTAGTTATACAATAAATTATATATTAAATATATATGTATATTATTTTCACATGGTAGTCAAACCACAACACAACAATATAAATCCCTTGTATTCAATTTTTAAATATGCAATAAATAAACAAAAGATTTCAAAAAATTGTAGCTCTCTTACAACAATAAAAAGTGCCTACATGGCTTGAGTCATTTGTGACATAGTAGGAAGCATGCTCCTTTCTCTGAACATTGCCACATCTTTATCTTTAGTATCGCTAGAGGGTGCTCTACTTCCTCTTTAAGTTACTTATGTTTTTTAATAGGACAAATCAAACTTATAAAAGCACCTTCTTTAAGAGCTATAATGATCTCTATATAAGTTTGTTAGTATATCTTTATGTTATGCAATTCATTGGCATGGTCATTTATCCAATACTTGTAAGTTTGGAGTACTTCATGATCTAGATGCTACGATAGCAATTCAAAAGCCTACCGCTTGTTAAAAATGGGAGACTCTTAGTACTTCTCTTTCATCTATGTTTAAAACCTAAGCTTCTAATTGGACAAAGAAATATTGCCAATGCATCCAAAGAATTGATCATACACCATGTTATAAGAATAAAAACCTAATTCTTGTCAAATAAGAAATAAACAATTACAATACAAGTTATGCTTCTTTTATTCTACCACAAGAGAATCAAAGAGTGTAAATATATGTGAAAAGTATCAAACATTATTAAATGGCTAAAAACCATCTCTAAGCAATATTAATAATAACAAGCTCTTTAAAACACTTACAAAACTTGACTTGATAAGAATGCCGAGTCAAAAAAAAAAAAAAAAAAAAAATTCTACTATATCCTAAAAATATAGACAAATAAAATTATCTATTAGATGAAAAATAGAAAAATAGATGAAAAAATCATCAATATAAAGTAAACTAGTAAAACATAAATTAATTTATTATAGCAATAATCTAACATGACTTATCACCTAATACCACATGTTGTGATAAGGGAGATGTCAAAGACATGAATCACAAAAAAATCCAAAAGATAATACATTTATATATTATTGAAGAAAGGAAAAAATAAAGAAGTAAGAGATAGTTATTAGATAGAAATGAACTAAAAGGACTATTGTCAAATACAAAGAGATGGAAGAGTCTTGAATTAAGATTAGAAATATAAGAAATGTGTTGATAAAAGTGAAAATGGCTTTAGTCTTACCTCCATATATACTAGCTACAAAGGTCTTATAAAAGCTTCCTATAGATTGCAAGGTTAATGGCCTAAGTATCTAATTATAAATCATTTTTCATGCAACTTCCTAAAAATAAAAAACATGTGGTACAAGTTTCAATAGCTATGTGGTATATCTATAAAAGTCTAAATATCTAATCCACAAGTAAGAAACATCCTCGAAGCTTCTTAAAGAAGATATTATCTTTCCAACATATTTCTATCCACTTCTATTTATTTCTATTTATTTCTATTTATTTCTATTTATTTCTATTTATTTCTATTTATTTAAATAATATGGATATTCATTATAAGAGAAAGATCTTGAAATTAAGAAAAATCATTTAAAAATTATATCTTGTAATTTAAAATCATTATAGAATAGATTAAAAATCTATATAATACATTTCTTTCAAACTTCCTTTGTAGCAAGTCTATTGCTTGCTACAAGGCAAGTTGAAGGGCATTAAGACAATATCAAGAGGATGATACATAAAAATAATAATAAAAGAAAGTATACAAGGAAAAGGAAGAAGAGAAAAATATCTCTAAATGAAACTAAGAAAGGATACATTGATGGTGGTTAGACAACCATTACACAAAGCAATACCTAATGTAAAGAAAATAACTTTGGAACCTCAAGTATAACTTGAATTGTCTAAATAAATATTAAGTTGCTCCTAAAATATTGGATTGTATAAGTCGCACAACTTGCACTATGATCTCAATTTAGTTACTTGTCATTCAATTATCTAAAAAATATTGGATTATTATCTACCATTATCTTTATCTTGAAGTGCAAATAAAGTAACAATTCCAAAATGCAAGTTAGATATATGTCCTATTAAATTAATATAAAGATAAAGATGGATTGGAAGATTACAAGTCAGTAAATTTATGTAGCTTAATCTTCTTGGTATAGATTTAAAGAATTTCAATATATAAAAGATAAATATGATATATTTTTTTATATTTTTTTATAAAAATTTATATTTTTTTATACTACAACACTTATTTGGTACCTTGGTAAAGAGAGCGTAAAATTCAAAAATCAAAAAATATATTAAAAAATAAATAAACAAACAATATAATCCAAGAGCTTCATTTCTTTAACAACAATTTGAAAAATGGTTGGAAGGTTGAACTTTTTCAAACTACTAATAATTATATAGATTTATTTTTATTATTTTTATTTCTACTATTCTGTAAAGATTGTCTTCCATCAAACTTTTCTTATCCAATATTTTTTTTTTGATTATTTTTTTTTTTTTAAAGTTAAAAAAAATCCACCAATCATATAAAATATAAGAAAATAATATAAAAAAGGTCAACTTCAAAGTTCATTATTTTCTATTAAAAATCCTAAATCTTAAATTATGGCATTCTTTAATGTTTGATTGCAAATCAAGCAACATTGGACAAACTGTTGCAATTGCCAAATACTATCTACATGCTACAAAAATTAAGAAGCATCAGATGAAGAGAGTTGGTAAGTAGAAAACTTCAAGTGAAATAAGATACCAATGACATAGTGCCAACATAGAATCTATCAAAGAATATTATTCGATAGGAGAGAAGGATTAAAATAGAGCATGATTTGTAAAAAATATTAAAAAAGACATACATCGATGTACAAGATGCTTCTTATCTTGTTATAATTTTAAAATTAGTAAAAAATGAAACAAAATTTCCAACAAAACTAAATCTATTTCCATTAAAGACATCAACTACTTATTTAATCATTATTTTATTTTTTTGCCCAAGTTGATTTTTACAATAGGTTTATTAGATCACATTGTCCTTATTTTTTGCCCACAGCTGTCTTTTTACACACCTTGTCTGCAAAACTAGGTTCCTCAATTACTATTCTCAACAAATTCTGTATATTAAGAGGTACATTTATTCATTTGTAAGTTGACAATAATGACAAACTGCGATGGATTGAGGACATTGAAAAATCAAATTTTAGTTCACTAGACGTCACACTTTTTCAATTATTCCAGTCAGTGATAACTGGATCGCATTATTTCACACCTAATAGACTCATAAAATCTGTCCTATTTACAGCATTCAATTCAGTGCAAGAAATTAGTGTAAAAATAAAGATGCCTACACAAACTCTGCAAAGTGATGGTGGAAGCCCAAGCACAGCTATGCACACTCGGTTCCTGTTGGCCTGGTTCCATAATTGCTAAATTAATGAAGTTTCAAATAAAACCCAAATAGGAAACTTTGACAGTCATCGCCCTGCTGGCTCCACATACCCCCTCAGGATCACAGAAAATGTAGCAAAACACAGCGAACCATTCCAAATTCAGACACATTTCTCAAGCAGGATTGAATTTGGTTGAAGGGACAATCAGATTCATGAACTGAAGTTTTCATTTCATACAGAGCCAAGACGGGACACTCCGGTTGCTGAAGAATGTGATGGCCAAAACCATTTCAAATCAATGAAGAATGTTAGCATTACAGTGTGTTGTGTTAAGGGTAACGTCCCCATGATCTCTTTGCTGATAAACAAATTCGTGATACCTACAAAAACAAGCCTGCTCAACTCTCTAAGGCCGCGTCTTAGCTTTCTATGAGACTACTTCAAATGTTTATCTGCAGGACCTTGGCACGCAAAGAGCGTTTATTGTGTGTAAAAATCTACAACAGTCCCTCACCACTGCATCAATCACTCGCCAAACTATCGTCGGGGTGATTCGGCTCCTTGCATACATTGCCTCAATGCACCCACCAAATCATCATGTTTAGAGGACTAGGACTGTTCTCCAAATTCACGTACTGGCCGGGAGCAAAACTTACTCACCAAATTGACAGGATGGAGAAAGTTCTGTAGGCGCGGCAGGACTCAGCCAGAATTCCAGAAGCAAGCGACGATGAGCAGAATGGCCGTAGTCCAGCAAATGTATTGATTCATGTCGGCGTCACTCGATTCCGGCGGTGACGACGGTGGAGATGCTAGAGGGGTTCCTACGGAAGCAGGTAGCACGGTGGCCGAAATCTTCTGGCCCTCCAAGCAATGACCCGAGACAGTGCACACAGCATAGAGCATATTGCCTGACAGGGATTCTGGGATTATCATCTGGAAGACACACATCCACCGAGCATTTTTAATACAGCCCGAAAGCAGAATTAATTTATTCCTTGGCACGGAGAATGCACGAAATAATTATTGATTCAGTTTGTTTGCAAATAGCGAGGACTAAGAAGAAAAAGGTAGAGAGATTAATTTTACTGTGTAATTTTGCCCAACTCTTACGGGGTGGATAACATTAGGTCCTCCCAAGGTACACCTTTGGTAATCATCGAGGGAGTCCAGGAGGCTGACGGTGTGGAACTCCGAATCAGAGTTGAAAAAAACTGCACAAGACCAAAAGACGGCATCAGGCGAGAAGAAGAAGAAGAAGAAGAAGAAGAAGTTAAGCTTCGGCAAAATCTAACACGAAACAACTTAAATGGGTTTGCAGCTATTGAGACTGACCGAGGGAGTCCCCAACTCGTGGTTGAAAATTCTGGCTTGTAGCCCAGGCATCGTAATCAAACCCAGTGGTCCACCCCTTTTTGCCGCCCACAACTATCTCGGCGCATTCCGATACTGACACGGCCAGGAGCAGCACAGCCAGCAACAAACGCTCTGAATTCCCCCTCATCTCGACTGATTGCAGATAAATTAGAGGAAACTCGATGTACTTGCAATCATGGTGCAATACAACCCATATTCGTCAGCCTTGAGAACTCGACTACTTCTTGGGCCACTGCCGAAGGCGAGATTCCGTTGGAGCTGGCAGAGGGGGCAGACCTTCTGAAATTTCTGTGGCCTAGTTATGTTGACAGACCATGTGGACCAACCTCCCTTTCTGCCCTTTTGCAAGCGCGTTTTCTACGGTTTCACTTGCTTCGAAATCCCTTGAGCATATCGCGTCGCAGCTCAGACCAAAATAAGCCGGCAGAACACAACAGGTAGGATGCATCCCACTGGCTATAGGCATGATATTCATTTAATAGAAAAATCTGAACCTAAAAGCGGCGAAGCGAAATCTGTGGCGGAGAAGAAGAAACCCTGTACACATGGCGAAACAATAGCTATAGGTATGATGCCGGAAATGAAGAACGTTCTACCTACGAACTCATTTCCCCAGGCTAGATTCCCACCGCGATGAGGAATCCATCGTCTTGACCAGGATGTCAGTACTTCAGAACCTGACAGGAATGGCTCTGGTGTGAAACCCTAAACCTGCGGCGTCACCCAATTCCGCCTCCCTCTGTCTGCGACGAGGTCGACACAAGCCACGGTTCAAGCATTATGATGAGATGCATTTGTGGGCATGGGGGAGTTGAAGAGATACCTGCGAGAAAATGCAATTGGGTGGCAGATTCGACGCAGGAATCTAAGACTGTAGTGCAGATGAGACGAGATTGCGTGAAGCGTTAGACGCGGGGCGGGGATCAGGTAACGCGCGCGGCCACGCCCAGGTGCGGTGGAGGGGGGTGGAGGCAGTGTGCTCGCGGCGGTGAAGCACGCACGCACCACGCACTGGTCGCGACGCTGCTAACTTGGCAGGGGTTTGCTAATTTTAGCCGGGTTTTTAGCTGTGACTAATGCAAGGCTTTCGAGTTCAATGAGTAATATATTTGTCAATCTCAGACACCGGAATCTTTACTTGCCATTGCACTCAGTTTCCAGTTTTTGTGGAAAAAGGGTGTTTTTGTATATATACATACACATTATTTCGTTTTAGATTTAGAATGTCAAATAGTAGGCGATAAAAATAATAGTAGTAATAATGAAAAGATAATAAATGGTGACATTGTTTTCTTGTGAGTTAAATCACTTGGACCTATTCTTTATTCCAGAACTAGTCATTACTTGTGTTCTAATTATTGCAAACGTCTAATAGTCTATTAAACGTGATACATGTACATATATAATTGCGCTCATTTCTAATAATTTTGGTTCTATAACAATAATGGAAAGAATGTCAACAGAAAAAATTGCTGAATAAAACATTATATATATGCACGTATTTATTTAAATAAATCATGAAATGATAAATCAAATGCTATTTGACACTAAAAAGCATTGTACACCATAAATATATATCCACAGATATGGAAACTATCATGTACATTTTCTAAAATAAAATTTTGAGATCTAAAAGCAACCTCAAGAGTCCCAAATAATTATAATCATGTTGTCATACAAAACTTTGTTTGTTTTGTTTTTTTTTTGTTTTTTCTTTAATAATCCACATATGCATATGTAAATCAACTCTGCCATCAAATTACCATGAATGTTTATTTTTAAAAATCACAGACATTCTAAATTGTATAAACCATCAATGTTTATTTTAAATGAAAATTATTAAAAGATAATTCTTACATATTCAAGTAAATGAAATCTTAATCACAGTTGAAGTAAAAAATTCTCTTTTCATGTTGATTCTTTTTAGAGTATATCATACAAAGTTATTAAGATTCAATTCAAAATTTTCTACAACTTATTGAGACTTATTCCTTGAACTTATCACAAAAAATTAAATACTATTATAAATTATGATTGAAACTTATTTATTATTAAAAATTTCTTCTAACATTTTGATACTAAA
Organism: Physcomitrellopsis africana; assembly: GCA_036785485.1. Lineage (NCBI taxonomy): Eukaryota > Viridiplantae > Streptophyta > Bryopsida > Funariales > Funariaceae > Physcomitrellopsis > Physcomitrellopsis africana. The sequence continues at coordinate 577,885 of JAWRVF010000126.1, read as the reverse complement.
CATGAGTTAAAATTTATCAATAAAAATAATTGTTTCTTTTAACATTCTGATTCTTTAAGTATTAGATGTGATAACAAAATGGTTGATGATGCACATGTAATGTTGTTAATCCAAACTAGATCTTAGAAATAAAAAAAGACTAATAAACAATTTTATTATACTCTATAAAGCAAAAAAATTTAAAAATATGTTATTGTAAATCAATAAATCAATATTTTAAGAGACTTGTTATATAATTCTATAAGAGAAATAAAATCAACTATTGACTATTAATATTAAAATTTAATTTGTGCAATATTAATCTATCTTCTAAATAAAAAGTAAAATTTCCTAATACTTTTAATTATATACATCAAGAAATAACATTGTTACATGCGGAAGTGTTACTATATCATCTTACATACACATAGTCAAGTCATTGAATAAGCATTTGTAAAACTTGTATGTCTATCACCTTTGACTACAATAGCTAAGATACACCCCTAACAAATCTTAGAGGAATTGCAACCTCATCTTTGCAAATGTTGATAGAGATGGATGTTCTACAACAACACAAAGAAATTTAACAAACTTTTAAACTTTAGCATCCAACAATCATATGCAAGCCAAAACAATGTTGATAACATTTCAAGTTCAATATTCATCAGATACTAATTGTGGGGCTTACTATGGTCATATAAAGAAAACAGCCTTAGTTTAAAAATTTGTATTTCCCAACAATAAAGATTCTTGCAAGCAGTAGAGGGGCTCTGGAAATTTGCTCTTTGTTGCAGCAGTTGGTATGGAGAGCGCTGAACAAGTGATTCGGATGTATTAAATCCAACAGACTTGATGAGGAAGGCACCGCACTTTAGTATTGTTGCAATCCTCATCCCCATCAGAAGAAAAGAGAGGAGAAGAGCAGAGAAAGAACGAAAGAATGAAAGGAAGAAAACAAGAGGAGGAGAAGGAGGAGGAGAAGAGAGATAATGGTAGGGAGCAGGGGCACAACGAGCAAGTGGGGTGGGTGGGTGGGGCAAATCAGAGTTGCCTGCAAAGCTTCAGAACCAAACTAAACTGTTCCACAACAAACAAAGAACTCGTCAGGCGCGCTGTGCAAAAGAAATAGGGAGGGTGGCTGTGCAGCGTGACACCAAAAGCAGATCCGAACTTGCAATGACGCGTTGTGAACTTGTGGAAAGCCAGGCAGCCAGTGCACATCATTTCATTCCTTGCCCAGTTTGGAATAGTCATGAGGAGCCAATTGACTTGACGCCTGAAGCGTTAGTTAGGGGATTGGAGAGGAGGGGTTTCTGGTCGGACTGCGCCTCTGGATGAATGCCGTCGACCGTCCACTATTGCGTGTGGCATTGGAAGCGAAGTTGCATGAACACAACTTGGAAGCTTTGCTATAAAGGTCTTTCCCGTCTACCCTGCAGTCAACTGGGGTTTTCGTGGTGTAGTTGGTTATCACATCAGTCTAACACACTGAAGGTCTCCGGTTCGAACCCGGGCGAAAACACATGTCTGTGGCAACTATTTTGTTTCTCAAGCTTCACTCACCATTTTACTTCTCAAGCATCATTCATCATTTGCCCCACAATACTTGCCCCACAATACCCCCCACATTACACCTGATTGCTCATGTCTGCATCATGTATCCCATGTCACGCTTCCCCGTTCTCGTAGGTCAGCCTCAATACTCTTGTACCCCCAGCCCTCCCACCATCGGACCACTCACCATATCAATCTATCAGCCCATCAATCGGTACCAATGCATCAATATCCAATACACAATGCACTTCTTCCATTGTGGTCATTTAAACTCATGCCACACATCTATAGCTAGACAGCCTTGTATGAACTGAGACTCTCCAATGCCTTGTTCTCACAGAGTATCCCACATCATAATGGATTTTTCTTCTGGTCTGAAGTCCAATAGAACATGGAGTATTAGAGTATGCCTCACATTCCATGGAGTGTTTTCCATGCTTGTAAGCATGATAGACATAATGTGACAAGAAGTTTTATGTACCAATGCACACAGTGACATCAACAATGTGTTTTGGGAGTGACATCAACAATGTGTTTTGGGGAAGATTCGTAGGAACCATGAGGTTTATGGCCCAAGTATCAAATCATAGGTTGTTTTGAAATTCAACTTTTGAAAAGTAAAATATTTGTAGGACAAGTTTTAATAGCAACTTGGCATATTTATAAAAGTCTAAATATCTAATTTGCATCCAAAAAGCTTTTTTGAAGTTTTTTTAGAAAATTCAAGTAGGATTTATAAGCACACTTAAATTTGGAAGCACTCTTTTTTACTTTGTATCTTTGATGGAAAAGGATTCACAACTTTTTTTCTAATCTAAACTCATTTTTAGAAGTTTTTATATCTATATTTAGAAAAAGTAACTAAAAAAGAATAGCATTAATAAAATGATAAGCTTTGCAATAAATGTCACGTTGTCATGTTGTGGTTCGGCTATCATGTGAAAATATTATACATGTAAATTTAATATATAATTTATTACACAAGGATTCGCAATTAGAATTGGAAAGAATACTTTCTTAGCTATACTTTTTGCATATAACTCGATGAAATCCAAGCTAGGATAAAAGAGATATTGGGAGTTGAAGTTAGTGCTTGTAATTAAAGAGTAGTAAGTGATCCTGCTTAACTAGTGCTTATGTTTTGAGCTGTATCTTAGACAATTTGATAAGTTTTTGGCTTAAATTTTTTAGAAGTGTATATGTTCATGTCACAAGACTATGTACAAAATTTTTGTAGCATTAGGATTTTGGATTTAAGAGATATGAAGAAAATAGTACTTAGATGTGTTTGAACTAGAATTTTAAGCACTTGCTAGGATTTTTAAGATATCAAAAAATCAAAAGCAAATCTATAGTTGATTCTTTTTTGTAATGAAGTTTAAGAATATTATCTATACTTTGAAGAAAATTTTATAGAAATTGAATGGCTGGATCAAGAATTATTAAACTCTAAAGTTTGACTTTTAAAAAATTTAGGATTTAGGATTTAAGATTTAGGGTTTGATTGTTAAGTTAAGCTTGTCACAACTTCTCTGCAATAAGACATTTTGGATATAATAAGACTTTGAAACTAATATCAAGAGATTTTTGATGGCCTCTAATGTGAAAGACTGTTAAAGAGTTTGTATAGTCATGCAACATTTGTTCAAGATTAAAAACTCCTCATTATCAATCTTATAGACTTTTTTAATCATTACTTATATTAAAACAATCTTGGTCTTCTATTTCTATGGATTTTATCATCGATCTTCTAAATTCAAGTTCACATGACTCTATATTTGTGATTGTAGATGATTTCACCAAAATAGCCTATTTTGTATTATGTATAAAATCTATCACAAGTGAAGAAATAACTAAAATAGATGCGTAAGTTAGTAAAAACTATGTCAAAGGAAAATAGCAAGATAGAAATAAAGAAATATGTATATTCAAGAAAAAATTAAAATGACTATTGCCAAAGATTAGAAAATACATGAGACTCTTGAAGTAGACTAGAAGCAAGAAAAAAGTTGACAAGAATGAAGAAGGCCTCACTCTTGTCTCTATATATACTATCTATCTAAGATCTATATAGCGGTATTTTATAGAACCTCTTACACATGTCTAATTTATAAGACATGTGTCAAACTTGCAAGACAAGTTTTCTACATATATGCCACGTACTTGGCTTGTTTCACAAGCTACCAATATGTACAACATGTGGCTAACTTGTTGGCCAAGTTTCTAACCTACCAATCACCTCGACATGTATAAAGGTGATTCTGCATCTATGAAGCTTCTAGAAAGCTCTTCTATAAGATATTATCAAATTAACTTATTTTACCTACTTTTATTAATTAGATAATTATTAGAATAAATCTTATATCCATAATATTATCCCCCTTTCTAAAGACGAGTTCCACAAGGAGCGATGATTACATGTTGAAGAAGTCTAAGATACATTGAATTGTATTTGCCACATACTCCGATCTTTGTTCCTTTTGAAAGTAGTTGATAGGTCTTTTCAACTATTAATAATATCTCATATTAAGTCAAGATGACCACCCTATTATTTGATCATTATTGAGGCCTTCATAACTTTCTTCAAAGAAAATATTTGGAACACCATCAAGAGTAGTTCCTACTTCTAAAAGTATCATCAAATATCAAGAGTTTTTTCCAAGGTTGTGATACCAAACATGTTATATTTTGCCATCAATCCAAGGAAAAACATGTCGTTCTTGAGGATCTTCATCTTTATTTCGTCGCCTTGAAGGTTGTGATAATTGTAATATTTCATCCGGTAAGTCATCAAACAATGGTTTTGAGTGAAATTCGTTGGTTGTTGATCCTCCATCTCTTTAGCACCAACAAATTTAAAAAAATAACAAACAATGATATAAGATAGAATAAAACGTCTATAAAACTTATTTTATTTTATAGCAAAGATTTTCTTGACTCTTTATCTTAATTTTGACGGATGTCGCCAATGAAACGTATTTACTTTTGTTGATGCATTTGCTAGATTCTTGGATGGCTCTCATGAGCATTTATTAATATTGTATCCCCGCTAATATACAAGATATTCCAGTCGATTTTGGTGCCGCCTTGAATCTAAAATCTCTTCTACCTCGAATTCGTTATTATTATCCACTTCTATCGGAGGCGGTGGCATTTGTCTTCTTCCTTATATATCCGCTATCTTGTATGGCTTGAGCAGTGACATATGCAATACAAGATGGATCTTCATAGATTTTGGTAGGCATAATCGATAAGCAACTGGATTGATTTGTTCACAAATCAAAAAAGATCCAAGTCTACAATAATCCAATTTGTCACAAGCACAAATAGTCTTGATATTACAACAAAATAAATATATCTTATCGCTGTCACGGACATAAGATTTATTCCAATAAATTATCTAAGGAATAATAGATCAATAGAAATAGGTAAAATAAGTTGATTTGATAATATCTGAAAGAGAAGCTTCCTAGAAGCTTTATAGACGCAAAATCACCTTTATACATGTCTATAGATGATTGGTAGGTTAGAAACTTGGTCAACAAGGTAGCCACATGGTGCACATGTTGGTAGCTTATAGAACAAGCTAGCCATGTGTCACACATTTTGATAGCTTGTGGAACAAGCCAAGTACGTGGCACACATGTGAGAAACTTGTCGTGCAAGTTTGACATGTGTCTTGTAAATTAGACACGTGTATGAGGTCCTATAGAATACCGCCACATAGCTCTTAGTTAGATAGTATTTATAGAGGTAAGAGTGAAGCCCTCTTTACTCTTGTCAACTCCTTTCTTGATCCTAGTCTAGTTTCAAGAGTCCTCATGTTTCCAATCTTTGGCAATAGCTATTCCAATTTTCTTTTGAATATACATACTTTCTTATTTTATTTTGTGACTTTACTTTGACTTAGTTTTCATTAGATTATACATCTTTTTCTAATTCATATCTTTGACAGATTGACAAGAGTACACTTACAATATCATAGCTTTGTCTTGTCTTGATTTTAAGAGTGGATTACCCCTTTTTTCTTGATAAGACACAAGTATTTTAGAAGTTGCGGATTACCCTCTTCTAAACTGATATTATTTCTAGTGTTTTCTTTGTTCTCCCTGTTACTTATCTCGAGTAGTGTTATATATATTTTTTTAAGTGTTATCATGGCTGAGCTTGCCGAAATGAAGAGTGCAATGGCACAAATGCAAGAGCAAATGAGGGAATTGATGCTTGCAATGCATCAATTCACTGTACCTCCACATGGAGCAACAAGGTTACCAAATAATGAAGATATAGATATGGTTGGAGCTGCTTCAACATCTACACCAAGTCATATAATCCTTCCTACATTGGAACATCGTCCAAGCATCAGAGAACCAAAAATTGGTCTACTTGAGAAGTTTGATGGCACAAGATCCAAATTTTGAGGATTCATCAACCAAGTCCAACTGGTGATTGAATTACAACCGCAAAGTTTTCTAACTCCATGATCACAAGTCAGATTTATTAGTACACTACTTTCAGGTTCTGCCTTATCTTGGTTTTCATCTTTTCTGGAACGACGTGATTTAATATTAGATAATTTAGAAGCTTTCTTAGCAGAATTTTGATCTATGTATGGAAAACATGATGCATGTTTTGATCTATGTATGGAAAAAATTTTGCAATCCCATGCGGCTGGGATCTTGTACAATTTCTAATGAAGGTCCTATCCTCTCCTCACAACCATCTCCTTGTTTTATAATAGATGTGTATTTAGGACCTAATAATTACAAAGCCTCTACTTTAATAGATTCGGGAGCCTCGGCTTGTTTTTTAGATGAAGAATTTGCTAAAAGCCATAGAATACAGATAGTAAAAAAATCTAAACCCGTACACGTAGAAGTCATAGATGGTCGTCCTTTATCTTCTGGAGATGTTACTCATGAAACACTTCCTCTAAATGTAGTAATAAATGGATATAATGGTTGCGTAATTTTTAACATAATTAGATCTCTTTCTATTCCAGTTATTCTTGGTCTATCATGGTTAGAAAAACACAACCCTCGAATAGATTAGATTTTTCATACTCTTAACTTTTCTAAAAGTATAGCTAACAATATAGTTAATTAAGTAAGAAATCACAAGTCTAGTAGAATTAGACCTACATTTGTAGGTGCAAGAGCTTTCTTGTACGCTGCAGAAGAAGGATCACCTTTTGTCATTTATGCTACACCTATTTCCAACGATAGAAAGACTTCAAGTAGCATTCCAAGTCAGTATTAAGATTATCAAGATGTTTTTGAAAAAAAAAATGCAGATATTCTTCCAGAGCATCGTCCATATGATTGTTCAATCGACCTTAAAGAAGGAACTCAGCCACCATTTGGACCAATCTACAGTTTATCACAAGATAAATTGGCTGAACTTAAGGCATATATTGACGAGAATTTGGCCAAGAATTTCATACATCATTCTAAATCTCTAGCAAGAGCTCCAATTCTATTTGTGAAGAAAAAAGATGGATCATTGCGGATGTGTGTTGACTATTGAGGACTCAACAAGATCACAATCAAGAACATATATCCATTACCTCTAATATCAGGACTCCTCGATCAGTTGAATCAAGCTAAGATCTATACAAAAATATATCTAAGAGGAGCATACAATCTAGTACGCATCAAAGAAGGAGATGAATGGAAAACTGCTTTTTGAACTAGGTACGGATATTTTGAATATAATGTCATGCCTTTTGGACTTACAAATGCACCAGTTACTTTTCAACATCTCATGAATGATATTTTTCGCGAGTTCTTAGACAATTTTGTCGTCTGCTACCTAGATGACATTTTGATCTATTCTAAGAATATAGAAGAACATGAAATACATATTCGTTAAGTATTACAAAAACTTAGAGATGCGAGATTGTACGCCAAGATAGAAAAGTGTGTATTTCACACTACTCAAGTTGATTTCTTAGGATACATCATTTCAAATAATGGTCTGATGATGGATCCTAAGAAAGTCGAAACAATCATGAATTGGAAGATTCTAAAGACGGTAAGAGATGTCCAATGTTTTTTGGGATTCGCCAATTATTATCGGATTTTCATCAAAGACTTCTCTCGTGTTGCGTCTCTACTTACACGTTTGACTTGTAAAGACAAACTCCAATGGAATCAAGAAGCGGAAGCAGCATTTGAAGCTTTGAAGACATTGTTTGTTTCTGCACCAATCCCGTATTGTGTAGATTTTTCCAAGGCGTTTTTTATGGAAACAGACGCATCAGACTTTGCCTTGGGTACGGTTTTGTCACAAATGGGAACAGATGACAAACTTCATCCAATAGCTTTTCATTCAAGAAAATTCTCAGCAGCCGAGATCAATTATGAGATCCACGACAAAGAACTTCTTGCAATCGTGGATTCTTTTCAAGAATGGTGTCATTATCTAGAAGGCGCTTTGAGTCCAGTCACTGTGTATACGGATCACAAGAACCTCGAGTATTTTATGTCGGCACGCATGTTGAATTGTCGTCAAGCTCGTTCGAGCATGTCTTTGTCAAGATTCAAATTCATTATTATTTATCGGCAAGAAAAACAATAAAGTTTGTCCGATGCCCTTTTTAGACGTTCTTATTTTGCACTAAAAGAAGGAGATGCAGCTTTTGAGCAACAAAGAACAGTTTTCTTGAAACTAGAGCAGTTTTATTTTCGAGCAATAAAATCAACATTGACTGTTGATTCAACTTTTCTCAAGCAAATTCAGTCAAGTATGTCCTTAGACCCTCTTGTTCATGATATCAAGAATAATTCTTCCAAGTCTCATGATGCTTTTAAATTCGAATTCAAGAACAATCTACTATATTTCGAAGGACGTCTATATGTTCCAGAAGCAGAAGCACGTTTACGTGTTCTTCAAATACATCATGATTTTCCACCGGCAGGACATTTTGGATACAAAAAGACTTTGGAATTTATATCAAGAGATTTTTGGTGGCCTCAAATGTGGAAGGCAGTCAAAGACTTTGTACAATCATGTGATATCTGCTCAAGATCAAAGACTCCTCGTCATCGACCTTTTGGGCTTCTTCAGCCATTACCTATTCCAGAACAACCATGGTCTTCTGTTTCTATGGATTTCATCACAGATCTTCCAAGCTCAAGATCTTATGATTCTATATTTGTGATAGTAGATCGGTTCACCAAGATGGCACATTTTGTGCCATGCACAAAATCTATCACAGGTGAAGAAATAGCTAAGCTTTTCATTGATAATATCTATCGCTATCATGGGTTACCTAAGGATATTATAGTGGATAGGAGAATTCAATTTATATCAAGATTTTGGAGAACTCTTTTCAAGATCTTAAAAGTGGACATAAAGTTATCTTCAGCTTTTCATCCTCAAACTGATGGACAAACAGAGTGCGTGAACCAACTCTTGGAGCAATATTTAAGGTGTACCATCAACTACCAACAAGATGATTAGATAGCTCTTCTGCCATTGGCAAAATTTGCTTATAATAATACGATACATTCTTCTATGCAACAAACACCTTTCTTTGCCAATTATGGTTATCACCCACGACTTGATGTTTTTGACTTTTCAAAAGTTGATAATCTAGCAGCAGAAGATTTGGCAAATCGTTTGTCAGAGCTACATACAATAATGAAGGTGCAATTAAAAGAAGCTCAAGAACGACAAAAAATAAATGCAGATGCATATCAAAAGAAACAACTATAATTCAACGTGGGGGATAAGGTATGATTACTTTGTCGTAATATTAAGACTACTCGTCCTTGTGATAAGTTGGACTATCATAGGCTTAGACCTTTTCCTATTTTTGAACAAATCAATCCAGTTGCATATCGATTACACCTACCGGAGTCCATGAAGATCCATCCTGTATTCCACGTGTCACTACTCGAGCCATACAAGATAGTGGACATACAAGAAAGAAGACAAATACCACCGCCTCTTGTAGAAGTGGACAACAATGAAGAATTTGAGGTTGAAGAGATTTTAGATTCAAGGCGGTGCCGAAATCGATTGGAATATCTTGTGCATTGGCGCGGATATGATATTAGTGAACGCACATGGGAGCCATCAAAGAATCTAACAAATGCATCAATAAAAGTTAATGCATTTCATCGACAACATCCATCAAAACCAAGATAAATACTCAAGAAAATCTTTGTTATAAAGCAAGGCAGGTTCTATAGAGGTTTCATCCTACTTTGTATCATTGTTTGTCATTAGATTTTGTTTGTACTAAAGAGATGGAGGATCAACAACCAGCGAATTCAGCTCAAGAGCCATCATTTGCTGATTTACCGGACGAGACATTACGACTATCACAACCTTCAAGACGACGGAATAGAGATGAAGACCCTCAAGAACGACATGTCCTTCCTCGGATTGATGGCGAAATACAACGTGTTTGGTATCACGACCTTGGAAGAGACTCTCGATGTTTGGTGATACTTTTAGAGGTAGGAACTACTCCTGATGGTGTTCCTAATGTTTTCTTTGAAAGAAGTTATGAAGGCCTCAACAATGATCAAATAACAGGGTGGTCCTCTCGCCTGGTATGGGACATTATCGATGGCTGAAAGGACCTATCAACTACCTTCAAAGGGAACAAAGATCTGAGTATGTGGCAAGCACAATTCGACATATTTTGGACTTTCTCAACATGTAATCACCGCTCCTCGTGGAACTCGTCCCTAGAAGGGGGGATAATGTCATGGACATAAGATTTATTCCAATAAATTATCTAAGTAATAATAGACCAATAGAAATAGGTAAAATAAGTTGATTTGATAATATCTGATAGAGAAGCTTCATAGACACGAAATCACCTTTATACATATCTATAGGTGATTGGTAGGTTAGAAACTTGGTCAACAAGGTAGCCACATGGCGCACATGTTGGTAGCTTGTAGAACAAGCTAGCCATGTGTCATACATTTTGATAGCTTGTGGAACAAGCCAAGTACGTGGCGCACATGTGAGAAACTTGTCGTGCAAGTTTGACACGTGTCTTATAAATTAGACACGTGTATGAGGTCCTATATAATACCACCACGTAGCTTTTAGTTAGATAGTATTTATAGAGGCAAGAATGAAGCCCTCTTCACTCTTGTCAACTCCTTTCTTGATCCTAGTCTAGTTTCAAGAGTCCTCATGTTTCCAGTCTTTGGCAATAGCCATTCCAATTTTCTTTTGAATATACATACTTTCTTATTTTATTTTGTGACTTTACTTTGACACAGTTTTCATTAGATTATACATCTTTTTCTAGTTCATGTCCTTGACAATTGCCTACGTTGTCGAATATAGAGAAATCGCCTTGGAAAAACATCGGATTCCTAGCTGCTACTAGAACTAGCAAGGAACATGAAAGGGAATTGTGCAAGTATCTTATATTTTTGCATAATATTTGTTCAAGCTTTCAAATTATACTTGTATTATATCTGTAATGTGAAGGTAAAAGTAAAAGTAAAAATTATATTTTTAAGTAGATAATTTTTTTTTATATTTTTAATGATATAAAAAATATGTAAATCTTAGTTACTATGAGTAAGTTATGATAATTCAAAGATAAAAGATAAATAATGAAAAAATTAAGTGAAAAAGTTTTACTTCAAGGATAACTTGTCTAAAAGATCATGAATTCAAACCTCACCAAGGCTCATAAGTAGTGTATATGGATGTCCTAGAGAGGCCACGAGGCCTTAATCTTATCCTCCTACCTACATCCAAAGTGCCTAAATCCATGTCGAATTTGTACACCTCTCTTCCTACAAGGACTATACTAGCTGTTGGTCCTCTTATTTTATACTAGTAGAACTAATAATTTTATATTTTTGACTTTACCATGGGATTCAAAAACACCCTATTAGCCTATAAACCTTGTATAGCCTTCAAATCTTGCTCCATTTCTTCATAATGGTTCCCAAGGTGGTAAAAGTCATTTTTATCAAAATCTTCAAAATTGTTCTAAAAATTCTAAATAAATTCTAAAAATCTCTATAATATTTTTAAGATAATAATATCAATTTAAAGCTATTTTATTCTATTTTGGAAATTTTTTATAATAGTAAAATCAATTTAAATCAACTCAAAATCCTATTTTCTATAAAAATAATTAAAAAGACATGAGATTTCTTTTTCATGCTTCTTCTATCTACTAAATAATATTTATAATTTGTTAATGAGTAATGTATGTAGATAGAAGGCCAATGTAGACATTGGTTTCAACAAGTAACTCTTAATATTTAATAATAAGTAAAAATACTAAATCAGCTAAAATAATTGCCTCCAAAACTTTTTAAGACTCCATTTTTATAACTTTTCTTCTAATAAGACGTTCATATTTATAAATAATTTTAAATTCTAATAAATGCTTAAATAATAAAAAAATCTCTCTAATCATATTATTTATATAACTAAATGACTTAAGACTATATTTTTAACTAATCCACCAATTAAAATCTATTGATGGGACTCACAAATATCTCTTGATAATCCATGATGGATATTATTAAGAAAGAGTTTAGCTATTTCTTCACCTATAATAGATTTTATACATAGTACAAAATATGCCATCTTGGTAAAATAATCTATAATCACAAATATAGAATCATATAAACTTGATTTTAGAAGATCCATGATAAAATCTATAGAAACAGAAGACCTAAGTTGTTTTGGTATAGATAATAGTTAGAGAAGTCTGTAAGGTTGGTGATAAGGAGTTTTTGATCTTGAAAAAATATCACACAACTGTGCAAACTCTTTAACAGCCTTCTACATTTGAGACCACCAAAAATCTCTTAATATTAGTTCTAAAGTCTTGTTATATCCAAAATGTCCTATCGTAGGGAGGTTGTGACAAGCTTCCAAAGCACATATTCATATTGTACCTACTAGAATAAATAGAATAGGTCATTTTTGAACTCAACCTTGGAAGTAATATGAGATTTAGATGAATTATTCTTAATCTCATAGATAAGAGGGTTTGAAGACATACTTGGCTAGATTTGCTTAATAAAAATTGAATCAACAGTCAATGTTGATTTCATTACTCAAAGATGAAATTGCTTCAATTTCAAGAGGATTGTTTTTTTTTCATCAAAAGCTAAATTTTTTATTTTTAATACAAAATAAGAACATCTGGAAAGCACATTGAACAAACCTTATTGTTTTCCAAGCAAATAGGTGATAATAAATTTAAATCTTGACAAAGATATGCTCCAATGAGCTTGGCAATAATTCAACACACATGTTGACATGAAATACTCGAGGTTCTTGTGATCCGTTATCATATTACATTTACATGTAGTATGTAAAAATATTATATTTTTTTATTTATTTTTATTATCTATGTGTGAATATTAGAGGCTATTTTGGAAGATATTTTAAAGAAAGGATTTATTTTTGCCACTTAATTAGTGAATTATGATGGCTTTTTGTTTTATTCTTATCTTATTTTTAACCTTAGAATAGATTCTTTTGTAGTTGGAAGAAAGATAAAGGCTATTTTATCTTTTTTGTTGATTTTGAGGTAACATGGTCCCTTGGAAGGGATAAGAGAGAAGAGTATGGGATAAATAAGGCCTATCCAATAGGATTTTGGCTGCCCATGTAGGCATAGCATGGATTGATGTGGAGGAAAAGAGGAGGATACTCCTCTTGGAGTATGTAATTTTTGGAGAGAGATAGCTCCGAGGGTACTAAAGCTTTTGTAATAAAATTTAGAGAGAATGATTTTCAAGTTGTGAGGATTTTAAAGCCTATTCATTTTTTTATTTTAGAATCGTGAATAAAAAGTTATGCTTATTTTAATAGAGTGAGGTCTATTACTATCGAGAAGTGAAGGCAGAAACTTTGAATTGCTATTACAAGTTTGATTTCAAATTTTTCTTAATAAAATTTATAAAAAATTTGGAAAATTGTGCTAGCTTTCTATCAAGCTATTTCTTGAAGCATTTGGAGTTGGAAAGAAAGAGTTGTGAGCTTAAGAGTGGAAAAGGGTCTGTTGCCATCTAACAAAGAGGGGCAGAGATTTTATTCAACTATCCGAATTGGATAATCTCTTCAATCTTTCTATTATTATAGATACTTATATTAACTTTTGTAAGCTTTCTATGAGAATAAAAATCAATATATTTGAAGCTTTTATAAGAATTTAATGAGCTATGAAGTGATAAGAGGGCAAATTGTTGCTAGGGTTTAAAGGGTAGTTTCAACTAGCCATAAAATCTGAAATTTGAGAGGTATACATGCAAGATTTGAAGATAAGTTAGATGATGGAGTAAGCTTTTCAAAAAGCTACTGCATGTCTAATTTGAGGAAGGAAAGTAATCACAATAGAAGCTGAAGTAAGAAGAGCTTTGATATCTTTGCAATTTACTGGAATTTTTTAGTACCTACTTCAACTAGCCATAACTTTTAAATGATAGGACCTATATTTGTGAAATTTTGATTGATTTTAGAATGTATTATTCGCTTTCTATAAACTTTATGCATACTTGAATTGACATTTGGATGAAATTTTAGTGATTTATTTAATTTCAGCTAGTTGTATAACTTGTATTTCTCATATGGGGTTGTATTTTGAAATATACTTGAATATATATATATACTCTACTTATATATATTATATAAGTATATATATTTATATTTATATTAAATATTTATATAATTATTTTATAAATATTATATAAAATATTTTTACAAATATTTCTACAAATATTTATACAAATATTATACAAAAGATTATATTTAATATTTTTACAAGTTTTATATAAGTATAATACAAGTATAATATGGAAGCTTGAATAAATATTATGCAAGTATACAAGATACTTACATGGATTTTTTCCATATTCCTTGCTAGTTCTAGTAGCAGCTAAGAACGCGGTGTTTTTTCAAGGTGGATTTTCTCTACCCGACACAATATACACGGTGATTGGACTAGAAGCGCCTTTCAGATAATGACGCCATTCTTGAAAAGAGTCATCAATTACAAGAAGTTCTTTATTATGGATTTTGTAGTTAATTTCTACTATTGAAAATTTCTTAGAATGAAAAGCTACTAAGTGGAGTTTGCCATCTGTTCCCATTTGTGATAATACCGCCCTCAAAGCAAAGTCTGATGCTTTTGTTTCCATAAAAAATGCCTTGGAAAAGTCGACGCAATATAAGATTGGTGCAAAAATAAAAGTTATCTTCAAAGCCTCAAATGATGCTTCTGCTTCTTTGCTCCATTCAAGTTTGTTCTTACAAGTTAAGCATGTAAGTGGAGCTATAATTTGAAAAAAGTTCTTGATGAAGATTTTATAGTAATTGACAAATTTTAAAAAGTATTACACAACTTATAATATTTTTAGAATCTTCTAATTCAAGATTATTTGGACTTTTTTAGGATCTATTTCGAGACTATCATTTGAAATGATATATCCTAAGAAGTCAACGTCAATAGTATAAAATATATACTTTTCCATCTTGGTATATAATCTTGTATCTCTAAGTTTTTATAACACATGACAAATATGAAATTCATATTCTTCTTTATTCTTAGAATAGATCAAAATGTTGTCTAAATAGCAGATAACAAAATCATTAAGAAATTTACAAAACACGTCATTCATAAGATGTTAAAAAGCAACTGGTGCATTTATAAGTCCAAAAGGCATGATATTATATTCGAAATATCTATACCTTGTTCGAAATGCAATCTTCTATTCATTACCTTCTTTGATACATACCAAATTATATGTTCTTTATAGATCTATTTTTGTATAGATCTTATCTTGATTCAGTTCATCAAGAAGTTGTGATATCAAAGGTAGAGGGTATTTATTCTTCATGGTAATCTTGTTGAGTCCTTGATAATCTATATACATCTGTAGTGATCCATCTTTTTTCTTTATAAATAAAATAGAAACTTCTACTAGAGATTTTGAATGGTATATGAAATTCTTGGCCAAGTTCTCATTAATATATTTCTTAAATTCAGCCAAATCATTCTATGATAAACTATAGATTGGTCTAAATGGAGGTTGAGATCCTTCTTTGAGATCAATTAAGCAATCATATGGATAATGCTTTGAAAGAATATCTGCATTCTTCTTTTCAAAAATATCTTGATAATCCTATTATTGGCTTGGAATACTACTTGAAGTCTTTCCACTATCAAAAATGGATGTAATATAAATAGCAAAAGATGATTCTTCTTTTGTTGTATTCATAAAAGCCTTTGTGCCTATAAATACACGTTTTATTACACTAGATTTATAACTTATCACTTAATTAACGAGATTCTTATTAATGCTTTGAAAAAAATCAAGTATATGAGAAATCTAATCTATTTGAGGATTATATTTTTTTAATCATGATAAACCTAAAATAATTGGATTAGAGGAAGATTTAATTATATTAAAGATTATATAACTATTATAACCATCTATTGTTATATTTATAGGAAAGATTTTATGAGTAACATCTCTAAAAGATAATGGGCAACCATCTATGACTTCTACATGTACAGATTTAGTTTTTTGTATTGAAGATATTCTATGATTTTTAACAAATTTTTTATCTAAAAAACACATTGAGGCTCTTAAATCTAATAAAGCAAAGGCTTTGTGATTTTTAGGTCTTAAATAAACATCTTTTATAAAACAAGGAGAGGGTTCTGAGAAGAAGATAGGACCTTTAGTAGGAATTGTATAAGATTTTGGCTGCACGGTTCCTATTATAGTTGGACAAACTTATTTTCCAACATATTGTCTTCTTTGATAGCCATATTCCTTATTTTGTGGTTGTGTCATTTCTTTGGATAATACTGAGCAGTATGCTTTGCTCTCTACAATATAAATATAATCCTTCTTAACAACAACAAGTCTTTTCTTCTTTAATAAGAAGTTTAAAACATATCGCATCAATTTGCATGTCTTCTATTTTTGAATGCATGTATTGAAAAGACATTGATATTGCCATTGTATTGTAGTAACATTGGGGCTTCCTTGTGCAACTCTCACATCAAAATTTAAAAAGTTGATTGTCACACTTCACAATAAAATCAATTGCTTGACTCAATGTCTAAGGATCAAACAAGTTAAGTATCAGTTTTTTTAGCTCATATTATAATCCATATAAAAATTGGCTAATAAGTGCATCATCGTACTTAGTATTAATTGCTAATTGTCAAAATTGTGAAGCATATGATGTCACTAATCAATTGCCTTATCACAAGATATGGATCTTGTTGGTTGCAACACAAATTGCATCATGTTTTCCATACATAGATCAAAACTCCACTAAAAATGCCTCCAAATTATCCAATACTAAATCACATCATTCAAAAAAAGATGAAAACCATGATAAAGAAAAATCTAACAATAGTATTCTAATAAATCTGATTTGTAATCCTTGGGTTAGATAACTTTGAGATTGAAGTTCAATCACCAGTTGTATTTGATTAATGAATCCTCAAAACTTACATCTGGTACCATCAAACTTCTCCAACAAACTAATTTTTGGTTCTTTAATGTTTAAATGGTCGTTCAATCGTAGGTGAAGTGATATGGTTTGAAGTAGCTGGAATCATCTCTATATCTTCAGTTCATGCTAATCTTATTGCTCCTTATAGTAGTATATTGAGTTGATGCATTGTGAGCATTAATTCTCACATTTGTTTTTGCATTTGTACCACTACACTCTTCATTTCAGTAAGCTCTGCTATGATACCACAATAGAAAAGGTAAATAAATAAATAAATAAAAATAAAAAATATCTATTCTTACTACAAAATAAAACATTCAAGAATAATTTAAAAAAAAAAAAAAAAAAAAAAAAAAAAAAAAAAAAAAAAAAAAAAATCTAAAAATAATATTAATTTAGAAGTAGATAATCCACAACTTCTAATATGCTTATGTCTTATAAAAAGAAAGGGATAATCTACTCTTAATCAAGAAGAGACAAAGCTCTGATATTGTAACTTCACTCTTATCAATTTGTCAAGGATACAAAATAAAACAAATACGTAAGTTAGTAAAAACTATGTTAAAAAAAAATAACAAGATAGAAATAAAGAAATATATAAATTCAAGAAAAAATTGGAATGGCTATTGCCAAAGATTAGAAAATACATGAGATTCTTGAATTAAATTAGAAGCAAGAAAGAAATTGACAAGAGTGAAGAAGGCTTCATTCTTATTTCTATATATACTATCTATCTAAGAGCTATGTGGCAACATTTTACAGGACCTCCTACACGTGTCTAATTTGCAAGACACGTGTCAAACTTGTAAGACAAGTTTCCTACATGTATGCCACATACTTGGCTTATTCGATAAGCTACCAACATATACAATAGATGGCTAGCTTGTTCCATAAGCTACTAATATGTGCGACACATGGCTAGCTTGTTGGCCAAGTTTCTAACCTACTAATTACCTGTAGATATGTATAAATGTGATTCCATGTCTATAAAACTTTTAAGAAGATGTTCTATAAGATATTATTAAATTAATTTATTTTATCTATTTCTATTAATTAAATAATTATTAGAATAAATCTTATGCCCGTGACATTATCATAAAGAATAGTCTCAATTCCACGTAGGCAATAACGTATGGTTATTTCATTGTAATATCAAGACTAATCGTCTTTGTGACAAGTTGAATTATTATAGGCTTGGATCATTTCTGATTTGTGAACAAATTAATCTACTTACCTATCAATTATATCTACCGAAATCTATAAAGATCCATCATATATTCTATATGTCATTGCTTGAGCCATACAAGACAATGGATATACAAGGAAGAAGGCAAATGCCACCACCTCCTATAGAAGTGAACAACAATAAAGAATTCAAGGTAGAAGAAGTCATAGATTCAAGACGACATCATAATCAGCTAAAATATCTTGTACATTGGTACGAATATAATATTAGTAAATGCACATGGAAGCTATTTAGGAATCTAACAAATGCATCAACAAAAGTCAATGCGTTTCATTGATGACATCTATCAAAACCACGATGAAAAGTCAAGAAAATCCTTATTATAAAATCAAGCAGGTTTAAAAGAGGTTTTATTTTATTTTGTATCATTATCTATTATTTTTTTGAATTTGTTCATATTAAAAGAGATAGAGAATCAACAACCTACAAATTTAGCTCAAGAGCCATCATTTGTTGATTTATCAGACGAGACATTATAATTATTGTAACCTTCAAGATGATAGAATAGAGATAAAGATCCTTAAAAACGACATGTTCTTCATCGGATTGATGGCAAGATATAACGTGTTTGATATCATGACCTTGGAAGAGACTCCATGTGTTTGGTGGTATTTATAAAGGTAGGAACTACTTCTAATGGTGTTCCAAATATTTTTTTGAAAGAAGTTATGAAGGCTTCAACAATGATCAAATAATAGGGTGGTCATCTTGCCATAGTATAAGACACTATTGATGGCTGAGAGGACCTATCAACTACCTTCGAAGGTAGCAAAGATCAGAGTATGTGACAAATATAATTTGGTGCATCTTGGACTTCTTCAACACTTAATCACCGCTCTTCATGGAACTTTTTTTTAAAAGGGGGGATAATATCATAGACATAAGATTTACCTCAATAATTATCTAGTTAATATAGATAGATAGAAATATGTAGAAGAACATTAATTTGATAATATCTTAAAAAAAAACTTCTTAGAAGCTTTATAGATGCGGTTTTATCTTTATACATGGCTATAGATAATTGATAAGCTAAAAATTTAGCCAACAAATTAGCCACGTATTGCATATGTTGGTAGCTTATAGAATAAGCTAAGTACATGGCGTACATGTTGGTAGCTTATGGAATAAGCTAAGTACAAGGCGCACATATTGGTAGCTTGTGGAACAAGCTAAATACATGGCGCACATGTTGATAGCTTGTGTATGGTACACATATGGAAAACTTGTCTTGCAAGTTTGACATATGTCTTGCAAATTAAACATATATTGGAAGTCTTATAGAATGCTGCCACATAGCTCTTAGATAGATAGTATATATAGAGACAAGAGTGAAGCCTTCTTCATTCTTGTCAATGCCATTTTTTTTCCTAGTCTTGTTTCAAGAGTCTTTAGTCTTCTTGTCTTTAGCAATAGCCATTCTAGTTTTAATATTATTCCATCTTTAAATGATTTCAAGTAATACTAGATTATATTTTGTTCTTTTATGATTCATGTCTTTGTCCTTGAGAAGTATTTACAATACAGCATCAACTATTAATAAGATGATTGGATTTCATATTTACTATTAGGGGAGTTTGTTTATTCTTCAATTCATTAAACACCATTTTATTCTAACTATGGATATCACCCAAAGCTTGATCTATAGAGTATGTCAAAGAACAACAATCCAATAGCTGAAGGATTTACAAAGCATCTATTATAATATCAAACAATCTTAAAGCTTCAAATGCAAGTAGTTCAAGATGCTTACAAGGTATTTACAAATAAATTCAAAAATCAACTACTTACTTTTCATATTGGAAATAAGATATGGCTTCTTTGATGGAATATCAAAACCAAGTAGCCATGCAATAAATTAGATTATCAAAAACTAGGACTATTTTTTATCGAGAAGCAAATTAATCCAATGGCATATTGCTTGAAATTACCATCTTTTATGAAGGTACATCCAATTTTTCATATCTCTCTTTAAGAACCTTATAGAGAGTCGCATATTTTAGAAAGAATACAACAATCACTACCTAATATAGAAATTGAAGACCGTAAAGAATACAAGGTTGAAAAGATACTTGATTCATAGTGAAGGTGGGACAAATTGGAATATCTTGTTCATTAGCAAGGCTACGATATTAATAAGCGTACATGGGAACTAGCCAAAAATCTCGCCAATGTGCCTCAAAAGATATAAGAATTTCATCAATTCTATTTCCACAAATCCAAATATGTTCGATGATAATTTCTTGATAAAGATTGGATTCAAAGAATATTCATAAAAAAAAAAGAATTAAACTAAAATCTTCATTAGTATATAATCATCTATTTTAAAATAAAATAGAATGGTAGAAGTAAGTCAATCACCATGTCATACCTTCAAGCATTGAGAGAATAAGATTCAAAAGATTCACTTACCATGCTGTCGTATTGTAATACATTCATATAGTGAAAAGTATAAATAAGGATAAATCTTATTTAATATTTAATTATCTTGGTTCATTAAAAACTTAAAATACTTAAGAAAAGGTTTATAAAAGCCTCTTAGATTAATTCTTGTTTTAATAGCTAATAGATAAAAATTAGTTATTAAAATTTTCTTCTAGGTTATGGAAATCGGTTCATGGCTTTTAAAAAAGTCACAAGTCAATAAAGATAGGATAAAGGAGATAAAAAAATTAGTATGGTAGAGATCAAGGTTGAATTGAAGATAGGATTAAGTTTAAATATCCTTAAAATAAGTTGGATTAATACCCAGGGGATGACTGGATATGACACAGTGTCTAAAATAGACCTTTAGCCACAAAAACGACCACCAAAGATAGGGATTCAAGACATTTGGAGATTCGCAATTAGGATTGGATAGCTAGCTTGAAGCTTCTACTAGAGATATTTAGTTGGTTACCGTAGGGTTTTAGAAGACTTTGCAATCGTTATTCAAAGTCAATGTTTGTATTGGTATTTGGGATTTTATATAGGACAATGATGGCTTGCATTCTTGATTGATTCCTACAATCTGTATAGCATCTATGGTTCAAAATTTGATATTATTTGGATTGTTGGATGTGCTAAGTATACACAAAAGTTTGTATTAATCTAGCAGTGCAATCAAGAGATATTTGAGCATTGATACAAAGGATTGTCGGAAGTTGGCAGTTTAGGATTGGATCGGATTTCTATCATTACTAAAGATCTACTAATTGGATCGATGTAAATTTTGGCATGGTGATAGAAGACTTATAGGTGGAGCTACACTTCAAGTTTGAGCTAAAGTTAATAGTGGAAGAAGGAGAAATCACTACTAGAATTTCTACATTAATTTTCAAGTTGGTGGTTGAGTATCATTAGTGCGGTTTTTAGACATTTTCTCACAGTTTGTATGTTGAGTTGGTCTGAATTTTTCTAAGCATATATAAGGCTTATACCAACAATTGTGTGCAAAATTTTACACTAAGTGGATAGTTGGATTAAAAGTTACAATTTAACAAAATTCACTAATTAGAGTTAGGACTTGCAAAGAAAAATAAAAATTGCTTAATTATAAAAGAAACAAAGCAATTGGAGTATGTGTATGGTTGATGTTACTAAGTGGAGTGTTTATAAATACTTTTGAGTTGAAATTTGAATTATATTCTTCATATATAGGTGAAATCTATTAGGATTTTTTAGTTATTTGCAAACACAACTTTACCTTCCACAGCCAGGTGTCCGATGCATTCTCAAACAAGACAACATGTAATACAACAACGCAAGCTTTGAATGAACTAGTACAATTTTCAGAGCCTTTTATTGAGTAAAGTGAAGATGGTACATTTTAGCACCAAATATGACCTTGGTTGGAGCCATTTGGAGTAAGACTCAATCATGTAAGTCTTGATTCCAATGCTCGAGCTTTAATGATATTCCTTGAATTTAGAAAGGTAAATCCTTTTAAGCCTGAGATCTTGATTGAAAGATGTTTTAAAGACTACAATGAAGATGAGATCCTTGGATGAGATGTTTCAACAATGGAGATACTAGCTTAAGGCCATAGGTGATTTTTTTAAGGACTAATAGAATCTATTATCTAAGAATAGAAAATAAAAAATATAACCTCACTAATATAGCATATTCTTATTTTTTATGTATATAAAAAGACTTTCAAAGGTATGAGCTTCTTTTAAAACTTGTTACTAAAAAAAGAGGTGATATTAGAAACATACACTTTGGAGGTTCACAAAATCTTCTAGAACATTCTAGAGCTTCTTGAATTAATGAAAGTTGATTGAGAAGCTTCTTAATTGATGAAAATAGCTCAAGAAGCTTCATACTTAGTAGAAGGAATTCAAGAAGCTTCTCAATTGATAGAAGTTGCTCAAAAAGCTTCTTAGTTTGATGGAAGCCACTCAAGAAGCATCCTAGATATGGATATATATGGGAATTAAGGCTGAAGAGTTCTTTAGTCTTGATAACGCATCTCTTAGAATTCTAACTCTTCTTTCTTGATATTATTTGTGTACGCATTTAATTAATTCAAGTTCTTACTGGTGTCTTCATGAAACCTTGTTCTAGTTCAAGTCTCTTACTCTGTATTCTCATGTCTTTTATAGCAATATGATCTCTATTGTGGCTTAACATCTTTATTTTTCTAAATAATTACACTCTTGATTTTGATAATGTGTTGATTTTATTTCTTTAGATAATTGCCAATCTTATGGCCTTCTTTGCTATAATACAAGTATAGACCTTCTTCTATTTGATGCTTCTTTTCTTATGGACTAAGAGATTTAAAACATAGTGTATCAAGTTACATATCTTTTATTTCTAAATATAAATTCAGAATGCTTGCCAATGTAATAAGAGTATGTCGGATTGCGTGTTGTCTTACTAAAGTCTATAAATATTGATCTTGACAATGTTGGAATAATTAATTATCATATTTTATAGCTTGGCTAATTGCTCCATTGAATGATTGTGGATCCAGAAGTAATAATAATAAATCCTTCATATTGTCTCTTAGTCTTCAATAAAATTGACTTATTAAAGGTTCTTTGTATTAATTGATGTTGCATGCTAGTTGTCTAAAATCCGATGCATAGACTGATGTAGAGCACATCCCTTGATGCAATGCTTGGATCTTAGTTGTTGGCTAATGAATCTTATCATGTTTTCCAAATGCTTCTACAAATGCTTCTATAAAAACTTCAAAGTTGTTCAAAATTAATGATATCTTTTCAAACAAGGAAGAAAATCATGATAATGTTTGCCTTGTAAGTAAGATGCCAACCAATCCAACCCATGATTCTATTGTTGAATAAGCATTAAATTATAGAACAATTATCAATTGAATTTGGTTGACAAATCTTTAAAACTTTGAGCATGTATCATTATATTTTTCTTGAAGACTGACTCGAGGCTCCTTATATTATTGAATATATAGATTTTTTTGACATAGTATAGATAGTATTGTATCCTCAAGTACAAAAATTGGAAGTGGATGTAGTCTAGATTGTGATATTCTAGATATTGTATTGTTATAAAGTTTTACAATCCCTTCAATCTTTGCAATCCTAGCAGATAACATAGTAAAAGCACTTATAATGGCATCTAACTTGGATTCAAAAAATTTGATCATATTCATCTTTTGACCTGTAGCCATTCTATTACAAAAAAAAAAAAAAAAAAAAAAAAAAAAAATTAATCTATAAGAAAACAATATCAGCTTAGAGGAAGGTAATCCATAATCTCTAAAATGCTTTAAGTCCTTCAAAGAAAGAAATGATCCACTCTCTCACAAGAAGGATAAATTTTTAATATTATAGTGAAGAAAATATCAATTTAGAAGAGGATAATTTGCAATCTTTAAAGCACTAGTATACCTTCAAAAAAGAAAGATAATGAATTTTCTAACAAGAAAGATCCAACTCTGATATTTAAGATAAGATCAATCTCAACAAACTATCAAGGATACAAGAATACAGAGTAAGAGACTTGAATTAGGAAAAAAGATTTCAGGAAGAAATCAACAAGAACTTAAATTAATTAGATGAGTATACAAACAACACTAAGAAAAGTAAGCTAGAACTCCAAGAGATGCATTGTCAAGATTGAAGAATTCTTCAACTTCAACTCCCATATATATCCTTCTCTAGAATGCTTCTTGAAAGACTTTTATCAAACTAAGAAGCATCTCAATTAGGTTCTACCAAATGGAAAGCTTCTCAAGCTCTTTCTACAACCTTTAAAGCTTCTCAAAGTCTTTCCACTAACTACAAAGCTTTTCAAGCTATTTTCACCAATTAAGAAGTATCTCAACTGACTTCCACTAATTCAAGAACCTGTAGGATATTCTAAAAGATTCTGTAAACCTTCAAAGTCTATGTACCTAATAAAAATAAACATCAATTTTTAATTTTAATTTCTAAATTTTTATAAATTTATAATAATAATTATTATTATTATTAAAATTTGATTTTTAAATTATAACAATACTCAAGTGCTAAATATCTTGTACATATATTATACAAATAAAATTAGCACTTAGCTAATATCTTTTTTTTAATTTATATTTGAACACATCATAGAATTATAATCTTTTTTTTATATACTTGGCTAGCTTTATTAATTCTAAAGACTTAGTTCTACTCACATCTAAGATTTAAAATCAACATGATCATACTAAGTGTTCTAATTGTACTTAATAACAATGTTACTCTACAATATGCATTACTTGAAATAATTCTACTAATATTTTGTTAATGACTAAAAATTAATTTATACTATTAAAGAAATTAAATAATATTACTTACTATGTAGTATATTTATTACATATATATATATATATATATATACAATATTTACAATAAGTCAAATAATTCTAATAGTTGTAAAATGTGTAGAATTTGTTAGTACCAAAGATCCCACACAAGTTGCATCTCTTTAAATTTCTTCCAATTCCATGTAAAATTGCATTCAAAAAAACAAAAAAAAAAAAAAAAAAAAAAAAAAATCTCTATTACTATTTATTATCCATTATAATGTGTCTAATATAATATTTAAATTGAAGATTAATTTGAAATTCTATTATTATTATATATTGATTCTAACAATAAAACAATGTTGTTACATGCATCTTAAAAAAGTGTTAGTTACTATATCATCTTACATACACATAGTCAAGTCATTGAATAAGCATTTGTAAAACTTGTATGTCTATCACCTTTGACTACAATAACTAAGATACACCCCTAACAAATCTTAGAGGAATTGCAACCTCATCTTTGCAAATGTTGATAGAGATGGATGTTCTACAACAACACAAAGAAATTTAACAAACTTTAAACTTTAGCATCCAACAATCATATGCAAGCCAAAACAATGTTGATAACATTTCAAGTTCAATATTCATCAGATACTAATTAGAAAATTTGACAACCTACAATTTGACAGTTGGACCACTAGCCACCTGGTCAGTAAGAATCTTCCACAAAACACATCATGGGTGTCAGTGCGCAGTGGTAAATAAAGCTTCTCGCAACACTAGGCCCGTCATGTTCACAAGTATGGGAAAACGCTGCGTGGAATGTGAGGCGTATTCCAGTACTCCATGTTCTATCGGTCTGGAGACCCAAAGAAGAACCGGCCATGATCTAAAATATTCTGTGAGAACAAGGCATTGGAGAGTCTCAGCTTGTGCAGAGATGTGTAGCTTAAGAGGTACGGTGTGAGAGGACATGAGCACGATGCTGGCAACCAACAACACCGAATTGGATTCGGCGGCCGCTCCGCAGACAAACGCTTGAACCACAACATAGCCCTACCAAATTTAGATATGCGAGTGCACCTCGTTCCAGGAATGGCACCACTCCATCCCGGTCTCCGCAACTAAGCATCCAAAAGGTGCACTCAGAATTTCGGTGACAACACACATCAGCCATGACTCTCGGTGGAGATTGCACAGTTACGCCTCCTGCCAATTCTGGCGTGAACGGACAATGAACAGAAGCACCGAGGCTGTCCAGGATCACTGCGCTAATTCAGCATCACGCCTGTCGATCACTCGTACCTACAAAAGCCAAGCCAGCATTTGCAATTTCACTCAAGTCATTCCGCAAGATCGTGTGACATTGTCTTCTGCCTTCGCCGTTGCCCACCACAGCCTCGGCATTTGTCGACCTCGGAAACAGGTTTCTCTGACCGCAGAGGCCGCATCAGCGATGGCATCTACAGCTGTGGCAAGCAAGGCTGGAGGGATATCATATGCAGCGGTGGTGACCGTCCTGGCGCTGGTTGTCGTCTCCACGCTCTCAGTTGGAGCAGACGCCAGAAGATTCAGACCTGACCATGACCATGACCACCACAGTCTTCCAGCACGTCCAGGCTGCAACAAGCATACGACGTCTCCTCCGCCAGTACTCGGCGACGGACCAGCTCGAGCCCGTGCTGAGTTCCCATACGCGCCGGAGAGCTTCTATGAGGGTCCAGAGTATGCGCCGGAGAGCTTCTCTGACGGTCCAGGATGTATAGCCGACTCTCCTGCACCATATGCTCCTGAGATTGGATACTAAGTAATCGCCCTCGCGTAAAAGCGATGGGTCGTCGACATCGCTGAAGATGATCGGCTCTCTTTCAATTAGGAACATAATCTCCTAACGAGCACGCCCGACTTCGACCTCCAACCTTCGACCCTTGCAATGCACAAGCGAAGTTGGAGAGTAGTTGTTCAGAGGCGGAGCCCCGACTAGATAGCGGTAGCTTGTCCGTAATCACCTAAGCTGTCAGACAGACCAGGTTGGATTTTGTTCGTGTTTGTGTTGTTGCGATGCGCGGGACAGTGTATGATCGGCCACGGTCCGAACTGTGCCACAGGTAGAGACTGCGCGTCATGTTCCAAGCGCCGATAGTTGAATATCTCCTATTGTGCCGTGTCAGGCTCACTTTGACGGCGTTTCAATCGCGTCACATGTAAAAAATGGCTTTGGTAATTGAAGCATTTCGAGGGTGAAAACCTCAATCCACTTGCGGACGTTCTTTCCAAGAGTGTGCAATGCTGTGCAGTGTGGAGGTTTTACGATGGTTGAGAATTCGGAACAGTCTGTGAGAGTCGTGCATTTCTTTGATCGCAGCGTTGCATTCCTTCACTTTCTGATAATGTGCATCGCTGGGATGGAAGGCGTGGGCGGAAATGTGCGGCACTCGGGAGGACGACGGCATTCTCTTCGTCGCATCGCTGAACACATTGAGCATGAGGGTACTGAATGTCTCAGGAACGCGCATGACGAAGAGGGGGAGAGACAGAGAGCGAGAGAGAGAATCTAGCTCGAGGTTTAGGGCATGTGTGCGCGGGGTCCGTGATCTTCTGATGGGACGCTTGTGCTTTGTATGTGCAGGCTGCGACAGGGGCGTTCATGTTTTTGGTGGACCTAGCGCGACACATCACGCTTCCTTAGAGGCAGGGCTTCGTTCGGGTACAATGTTGTAGAATCGACACGAAGACGTCAGGTTTGGCCACGGTCACCACGAACTGTCAAATAGACCTGAAAGACGAGCACATTATCCTTGGTCTGAAGCGCCAACCTCCGTTCCATTCATCAGAACGCGTTAGCTTTACCAGTTTCAGATACCGCAAGGATGATTCATGCAGAAGCTGCTGTTGTGTTCGGGCTCAGGGTTTAGCTTCTAAATGTCGGTCCACGTTACAGCAATGATTTCCCGACTGAGCCTGCACCGGCTTCTGCTGTCAGCAAGTTCTAAACACAATTTCCACCACTAAAAATCGCGCAGCAGTGGATATCCTTCCAACAGGTTTAGTGATGAGTTGTCTAGGGGACGATGCAATTGACTCCGGCACAATCCCCCGCGAAGTCGGTGGATCGTTCCGCATCTCCAGGAGCAGCGTCGGTGTCAGTGTGCGCACTGGTACGTAAAGCTTCTCGCCGCGTTGCGCTCGTCATGCTTCCAAGCATGGGAAAACGCTGCGTGGAATGAGAAGTGTATTCCTGTACTCCATGTTCTATCGGTCTGGAGACCAGAAGAAGAACCCGCCATGATCTGGAGTATTCTGTGAGAACAAGGCATTGGAGAGTCTCAGTTTGTGCAAGGATGTCTAGCTAGAGAGGTGCGGTGTGAGTGGAAACGAGCACAATGCTGGCATGGAGGTTGGGAAGAAGTGGAGCTCATGGAGCATTGTGGCTAGCAAGGGGCTGGTTGAGGAGACAACGCAATTGTTGCAGATTCTTCCCAGCAGGGAAAGCGAGGCATTTATGTTGTGGTGGTGTCGGAGTTCACGGCGGATTGGATATTGATGCATTGGTACCGATTGATGGGCTGATAGATTGATATGGTGAGTGGTCCGATGGTGGGAGGGCTGGGGGTACAAGAGTATTGAGGCTGACCTACGAGAACGGGGAAGCGTGACATGGGATACATGATGCAGACATGAGCAATCAGGTGTAATGTGGGGGGTATTGTGGGGCAAGTATTGTGGGGCAAATGATGAATGATGCTTGAGAAGTAAAATGGTGAGTGAAGCTTGAGAAACAAAATAGTTGCCACAGACATGTGTTTTCGCCCGGGTTCGAACCGGAGACCTTCAGTGTGTTAGACTGATGTGATAACCAACTACACCACGAAAACCCCAGTTGACTGCAGGGTAGACGGGAAAGACCTTTATAGCAAAGCTTCCAAGTTGTGTTCATGCAACTTCGCTTCCAATGCCACACGCAATAGTGGACGGTCGACGGCATTCATCCAGAGGCGCAGTCCGACCAGAAACCCCTCCTCTCCAATCCCCTAACTAACGCTTCAGGCGTCAAGTCAATTGGCTCCTCATGACTATTCCAAACTGGGCAAGGAATGAAATGATGTGCACTGGCTGCCTGGCTTTCCACAAGTTCACAACGCGTCATTGCAAGTTCGGATCTGCTTTTGGTGTCACGCTGCACAGCCACCCTCCCTATTTCTTTTGCACAGCGCGCCTGACGAGTTCTTTGTTTGTTGTGGAACAGTTTAGTTTGGTTCTGAAGCTTTGCAGGCAACTCTGATTTGCCCCACCCACCCACCCCACTTGCTCGTTGTGCCCCTGCTCCCTACCATTATCTCTCTTCTCCTCCTCCTTCTCCTCCTCTTGTTTTCTTCCTTTCATTCTTTCGTTCTTTCTCTGCTCTTCTCCTCTCTTTTCTTCTGATGGGGATGAGGATTGCAACAATACTAAAGTGCGGTGCCTTCCTCATCAAGTCTGTTGGATTTAATACATCCGAATCACTTGTTCAGCGCTCTCCATACCAACTGCTGCAACAAAGAGCAAATTTCCAGAGCCCCTCTACTGCTTGCAAGAATCTTTATTGTTGGGAAATACAAATTTTTAAACTAAGGCTGTTTTCTTTATATGACCATAGTAAGCCCCACAATTAGTATCTGATGAATATTGAACTTGAAATGTTATCAACATTGTTTTGGCTTGCATATGATTGTTGGATGCTAAAGTTTAAAAGTTTGTTAAATTTCTTTGTGTTGTTGTAGAACATCCATCTCTATCAACATTTGCAAAGATGAGGTTGCAATTCCTCTAAGATTTGTTAGGGGTGTATCTTAGCTATTGTAGTCAAAGGTGATAGACATACAAGTTTTACAAATGCTTATTCAATGACTTGACTATGTGTATGTAAGATGATATAGTAACTAACACTTTTTTAAGATGCATGTAACAACATTGTTTTATTGTTAGAATCAATATATAATAATAATAGAATTTCAAATTAATCTTCAATTTAAATATTATATTAGACATATTATAATGGATAATAAATAGTAATAGAGATTTTTTTTTTTTTTTTTTTTTTTTTGAATGCAATTTTACATGGAATTGGAAGAAATTTAAAGAGATGCAACTTGTGTGGGATCTTTGGTACTAACAAATTCTACACATTTTACAACTATTAGAATTATTTGACTTATTGTAAATATTGTATATATATATATATATATATATATATGTAATAAATATACTACATAGTAAGTAATATTATTTAATTTCTTTAATAGTATAAATTAATTTTTAGTCATTAACAAAATATTAGTAGAATTATTTCAAGTAATGCATATTGTAGAGTAACATTGTTATTAAGTACAATTAGAACACTTAGTATGATCATGTTGATTTTAAATCTTAGATGTGAGTAGAACTAAGTCTTTAGAATTAATAAAGCTAGCCAAGTATATAAAAAAAAGATTATAATTCTATGATGTGTTCAAATATAAATTAAAAAAAAGATATTAGCTAAGTGCTAATTTTATTTATATAATATATGTACAAGATATTTAGCACTTAAGTATTGTTGTAGTTTAAAAATCACATTAATAATAATAATAATAATAATAACACTAACTACAAATTTATAAAAATTTAGAAATTAAAATTAAAAGTTAATGTTTGTCTTATAATTTTTAGCAAAATAAATAATTAAACAAAAGATTTGTTAATTTTTTTGGATACTTTTTATTATTATTAGATTTTATGTTTTACACTTATTTAATTAATAATGAATTTGTTATTTATTTTTTACATGGTTTATTTATCAATATTATACTTTTAAAAGTTTATACTTTTTGTTAAGTAAACTAAAATTTTAAAAGATTTCAATTAAAATAAATACATTTCATATTTATTTGTAAATCTTTAACATTTGTGTGATATAAATTTATAAGTCAAATATTTATTGTAGTACAACATTAATATTAAAAAATAAAATATCAATTATTAGATTTTACAATAAAATTAGTTTCTTTTACGCGAGGGCGATTACTTAGTATCCAATCTCAGGAGCATATGGTGCAGGAGAGTCGGCTATACATCCTGGACCGTCAGAGAAGCTCTCCGGCGCATACTCTGGACCCTCATAGAAGCTCTCCGGCGCGTATGGGAACTCAGCACGGGCTCGAGCTGGTCCGTCGCCGAGTACTGGCGGAGGAGACGTCGTATGCTTGTTGCAGCCTGGACGTGCTGGAAGACTGTGGTGGTCATGGTCATGGTCAGGTCTGAATCTTCTGGCGTCTGCTCCAACTGAGAGCGTGGAGACGACAACCAGCGCCAGGACGGTCACCACCGCTGCATATGATATCCCTCCAGCCTTGCTTGCCACAGCTGTAGATGCCATCGCTGATGCGGCCTCTGCGGTCAGAGAAACCTGTTTCCGAGGTCGACAAATGCCGAGGCTGTGGTGGGCAACGGCGAAGGCAGAAGACAATGTCACACGATCTTGCGGAATGACTTGAGTGAAATTGCAAATGCTGGCTTGGCTTTTGTAGGTACGAGTGATCGACAGGCGTGATGCTGAATTAGCGCAGTGATCCTGGACAGCCTCGGTGCTTCTGTTCATTGTCCGTTCACGCCAGAATTGGCAGGAGGCGTAACTGTGCAATCTCCACCGAGAGTCATGGCTGATGTGTGTTGTCACCGAAATTCTGAGTGCACCT
This sequence comes from Physcomitrellopsis africana, assembly GCA_036785485.1. Lineage (NCBI taxonomy): Eukaryota > Viridiplantae > Streptophyta > Bryopsida > Funariales > Funariaceae > Physcomitrellopsis > Physcomitrellopsis africana. Next base: position 546,177 of record JAWRVF010000126.1, on the reverse strand, counting down.
TTTGGATGCTTAGTTGCGGAGACCGGGATGGAGTGGTGCCATTCCTGGAACGAGGTGCACTCGCATATCTAAATTTGGTAGGGCTATGTTGTGGTTCAAGCGTTTGTCTGGGGAGCGGCCGCTGAATCCAATTCGGATGTATCAATCAAATCAAAAGAAAACAAAAAAAAAAAAAAACAAAAAACAAATCTATTGAGTAAAGTTTTAATAAATATAATCTAAGATGCTTGAGTTGGATAACTAAGAGGTTGTAGTTGAAAAAAATTATACTTGATTGATGAATCCTCAAAACTTAGATCTATTCCTATGAAACTTCTTTAAAAGAACAGCTTTTAATTTCCTAGTTCATGTACTTTCATTAGTTACTTGAGGTGATAAAATTATTAAAGAAACTCATGTCATCTCTATATCTTCATGACTAACCACCCTTGATGTTATTTGAGATAGTAAACAAAGGTTATACATAATAAGTATCAAATCTCTTATTTGTTCTTACATTTATAATATAACATTATTTTTTTATTTTTTTTAAAATTATTTTATTTATAAAGACATAAACTTTTATATCTAAGAAAGAAAAATATAAAATATGTATTATAATTTCAAAAATAATACCAATTGAGAGGATAATAATTAGCAATCTCTAAAATACTTGGATGCTTTCAAGAGAAAAAAATAATCTACTCCCTATTAAGAGAGACCAAACTTTGATATTATGAATAAAAAAATGGATTATTTATTTCTCTTTAACTTTTAAAGAGTAATACTAAGCAAGATCCTAGGTTTAGAGTTAGTAATATCTTGATCTCATAATGACACTTTTAATAGCTTGGTCCCTTCTATAACATCTCTATATACAAGTGGTCATCCATCAATAACCTCTACTAGAACTAGTTGGATCTCCATTGAAAATATCAGTTTTTCTTACAATACAAATTCTTTATACATAAAATATGTTGAGGCTTTGGTGTCTAAAAGCACTTAAGTTTAAAATTCAGAGTTTGAAGATTTAACAATTATAAAAAGTTTTAAAAAAAGGCATAACACTGAGTGGTAGAATTTTGCTATCAAAGAACCACTCAATCAAGTATAATTTTTTTCAACTACAACCTCTTAGTTATCCAACTCAAGCATCTTAGATTATATTTATTAAAACTTTACTCAATAGATTTGTTTTTTGTTTTGTTTTTTTTTTGTTTTCTTTTGATTTGATTGATACATCCGAATTGGATTCAGCGGCCGCTCCCCAGACAAACGCTTGAACCACAACATAGCCCTACCAAATTTAGATATGCGAGTG